>JAEQBH010007099.1:0-308166 GCA_016808115.1 Tetrastigma voinierianum
GAAAAACCCATAATGCTCCTTCTCACCTTAGCTTAAAATTACATTTATACCTTAATCAATTATTTTTCTTAAAACTTAAATTCTAATACATTCAATTAGGCATTTACTCACTTCCAATTGATTAAAATCAATTGAAACTCAACTTTTGCATATTTTCCCTAAGGTGGTCGAATCCTACGTGTCACACATTCATCATTATTTCTTCAATTTCTTCCATTTTTTTTCAACAAATTACATTTGACAATTCATCCAATGTCATTGATTCACTTAAACTAAATCAACCCAATGCATTTCCAATTAAACCCTCTCTTGGCCTAACCCTCCCCATGCTATATCTCATTTTCTTTTCAACTTTTAATTCCATTAATTCCTTCAAGTATTCAAGTAATGTCATTAAATCAACTAAAACCAATCAAACAACATCGTTCCATTAACATCCAAGGTTGACCTAAATTTACAACTTGGGTAATCTCATTCTTCTTTTTCAATTTCTATAAAATCAACCTAGGATCATAAACACTTATTACAAGCTCTTAATATAACTCAACTGGAAGGTTTACATAAATAAATCCATAAAACCCTAATTGCTTATCTTAATAGTTTTGGTGTCTGGTGCGGCTTAATTCAAATGAAATCTCTGTTCAAATCTACATGTGGATACACATGCCAAAAACTCATTTACACCATCATATAACAATTTCCTCAATTAACCTTCAAATTCACATAGACTAGTAAGTGATCTCACCTTAAAAACTTGATTTTTCACTTAGGCTTTGATCTAGAGTCCTTCATGGACATGATGAACACTTGAAATGGACTTGAAATGGCATGAGAATTACTTGGAAAGCTTGGACAGGGGCTGCCGTGAATTGTCTCCCTTTTTGCTCCACTTTGGCTTCACTTTTGCTTCTCCATTTTGTTTCAATTGTAAACACACTCCAAAGACAAATTCACGAATTTTAATGATATTTTTTTCATGCCTACTTGCCCTCCAAGTTCCAAATTAACCCCATGTCATTACAGTAATCTGCCTATTGGTCCATATGTAACCATATAGTCAAAAAGCAACTAATTCCACTTTATTCTCCATAAAATCCCACTAACTTGAACCATAGTTAGGCTTAACTAACTCTCATGGTTAGCTAACATAAATATCACTTTAACATTAGTTAACTTTAACTCATCCATTAACCATAGTTAAGTTAACTAATTTATGATAAATATCAAAATTTATGGAAAGCTCTCATAGGTCCATTTTTAATCACATGATCACCAAGCTTACATGGCACCATTCTATTGGTTCTTGCTTTGCTTACTTAGATTAGGCTTACCTTCCATTAAATAACTTTAAATGTCCTCCTGGAAAATAATACCTCTATATCGATAAATTCCGAAAATATTCCATGATTGTCCAATCATAAAATTGACTATATCACTCTAATTGAACTTATTTCTATCATGAACATGTTAAGAAAAAATGTAGGGTATAAAGAACATTTTTAAAACTATTTCATAAAAGGGCATTTTCGTCATAAATCGTCAAAAATAGCTTCAAAAAACTCCTTAAATGACCTCTGCTAATCCGTTTCAGTTTCTTTAGACTCAATACATTATTCTGAACATTTTCAATTTTCGAGGCTCATTTTTCGAAAATTATTATTCATTTAACTGTTTCCAGTCAAATACATAACTTATTGAAAGCGAAATTTAGTATTCATGGAAACAGTAAATTCAGGGTCCTACAATAAATTCATATTTTTATTAAAAATAAATAAAAGTAAAATATCATAATTAAATAATTTTATCCAAAAAAAATACCAATGCTATTTAAAATAATGTTTTCCAAGTAAAAAAAAAAAAGTATGATATTCAGTATTCTCCATATGCTCAACATTACTCCACATATCAATAGTTAGACCAGCTCTCCGTTTATTAGCGATATCTCTTTGTTGCTCCTAGGTATCAACACATGGTTCAAAGCCCTCTTCTTGATTTGTTAGTGCATGTGAAGACATTGAAATTTCGTTATTATTTTCCATTGTAAATTCATCTCCTAAAGTTGTGCAATCCTGCACAGGCTAACACCAACTATGCTTGTGTGTTATATGGAAATGGAGGAGTTGTTTTGAAAATTGTAAAACGTGACTTAAGTAGTCCAAATTATCCTCAATTGTATTCCTTAATGAAATATGACAAAGATTGAATAACTCATTTACATTTTCAAGATAGCGACCTCAGCAATAAAAATCTTGAAGATGATAGTAAACGCCTCAAAAATGAGCCAAAAAATTTGGTCGATTTGGAAATCCATAGTCCACCAAAAAAAAGTTAGCTAAAAAAAAAAGAAAGTAAATAGTATTACATAATACATACAATGCCATAAGCAAATAAAATAACACATGGAAAAATAGGTTTGAATAAATAAAATTTAACTTCTTTTGTTTCAAATTTTCATTTTAGATACTAAAATAAATTTTTAGTTTATTTATTTTTATATTTTATTTCATCTCAAACTTTCTAATTCCATTCATCACTTCTGAGAGTTTGTTTGTTTTTTTTTTTTAATTTTCAAGAATTATACATTCCTCATTTTTTTTTCCTTATCTAAATAATCATAATTCTCAATTTGTCAAATTTTAAAATTTCCTTACTTCCAAAATTTATTAATTTATGAAATACAATAAATATGTATTTGATATGATTTAACTTTAACATTAACGATGTAAGAAAATTATTTTTATTCACATACTTATATAAAATGATTCAAAACAAGGTACATATATGTGATTTAGGAACAATTAAGAACTATAATTCGATTAAAAATCATATTTTATTTCTCACTAACCGTTAATATGCATACATGATTTTAAAATTAGAAACAAATTCTAAAATCAAATTAATCAAATTACTACAATACGAATAGATCTCAAGTTAAATTCTTATTACAAATTACTACAATCATATATCAGATTTGTAGTTCTTAAAATATTAAATTTGAGTCTGATTTTGATATATATTTTTTTGAAAGTAATTATTATATTTTAGTTCTTAAAATATCATATTTGAATATATAATGATTAAAAATAATAATTCATGTGATTTTAAGAACAATCATATATTTTTTAACTTTTTAGTTCTTAAAACATGAATAACTAAAAAATTATTCACTTTATTAATCATATGAGTGCTTAAGAATACTTGATTCTTTTAGGATATAACTTTTTTAGATTAAAAATTATTAACTTAAAGGATCTAATCATACGGATAAAATTATTAAAATTTAAAAATTAGATTAATTAAATTATTATAATAAGAATAGATCTATGTTGAACCCTACCTCTAAAAATCTGATTGGCTTCACTCACTTGATGAAAAAGTTGTTTCAAATCTTTCAAAAAAGCGTAAGAGAATTTAAAAAGTGATCATACTAGAAAAGTCATTAAAAGTGATTGAAGTAATTAAAATTAATGTTTATAAAAGATAAATGACGTTAATATTATGACATTTCTAAAAGTTTATAAAACAGAATTCATATCATACTGATTTCTTTATGCACTTTTTTTAAAGTTTTAATCCATCACATCATTACTTTTATGACTTTTTAAAGTTTTTGGGTTCTTTAATCAAATACACCAAGACTTTTATAGATTTTTAAAGTCTTAGTCTTGTCAATCTGTGTGGTACATAATTATTTAAAAGTCATGTCCGTCTGTGTGAATTTTTATAGGCACTGTAATTGATGAAAGTCATTAAAGATCTACAATTCAATACACCCTCTTAGTTTTTTTCTTAATAGAAAAAACATTCAAAAAAAGCATTAGAAAAGGTAAAAATAAATATTTTGACTTTTATTCGACAAAGTTTAAAAACTCGTGATAAATTCGTAAAAAGTTAATAATGGGTTAAATCTTTAAAAATTTATTTCTTCAATGGTAAAAAAAGCAAAGCAATACTGAGTCTTTTCCGCGCCTTAAGTTCATCATTATTCTCTCTCTATATTTCTATCTTGAAAGCTGTATTAATGTACAAAACTTCTTAGCTAAAAACTTGACTTGTGTATTCATAAACTGAATACAATCATATTCGAAGGTGAAAGTATTGCAGACTTTCAGTGGAAATGGAAGCAGAGAAATTTGGATTGCTACTAAAGTGCAGCTTTTCTGATGTTATGGCAAAGATGAATGCAGTTTTCTGAAAGTAATATCCAAATGAATAGGCAGTATAAAGCACAATTCCAGCCCTTGGCTCGATTGTTAAATTAGTTCGCAGTCCTCTGCATCTGAGGCAATACAGCAACAGTTCCAATGGGAAACTCGATTCAATATGACCAAAATTATGTCATGGTAAAAATGACAAAGTCACAATCATTTAATTTGTGCTGGCCTTTTTTTCGACAATGAAAAATGAAATTTCATTGATTTGAAGCAGCAAATACCACACATCTGAGCACTTAAAAATCAAGCTATTAAGGGATGACATATCATCTAAATTAATAGCAAGAAGAGAACAGTTCCAAGGCCTACACAAGTAATAATCTGATATGCCTAGAATAACTTAAATTCTAGGTATGTTGTAACCTTTGTCCTTATAGTTTCATAGTAAAGACCCAATATAACAAACAACTCGCGAAACAACAACAAAGGTCATTACGGCGACACACCCCTTCCTGTTCCTCAATGTTCTCTTCAGCTGTAACTGGGAGGCTCTTTAGTACCTGGACGACAATAACAGTAAGCCATGGAAGATTTTGGTGAATCCCAGAAGATTATAGATGAAGGTTATTTACCTCGTATAAGTACCATGAAGCAAAAGCATCTGTAGCAGCATACTCTAGTTGGGCCTTTGATAAAACATTAGCCTCCCAGTTTCCCATTCTTATTCCTTTGGGCTTAGGAAGCTGCAACATGACAGAACTATTGATTACATCTCCAAGTGAAAATACCATACTTCAATTTGCAAAGCATAGTAGCATATAATTAGCCTTAACGGCTAAATAAATAGGCAAAAATAGCATAGAGCATTGGGATACCATGATCAATAAAAGTGTCAATGCACCAGAGTATCCAATCACTTAAAGCTTTGTGTAGAGAAACCATTATTTGTCAAGGAAAAAGATGATCAAGAAGGAATTAGCAGAGAAATTGAGTGTACTTGTATATTTACAAAAGCAAACTAGATGTCAGCAAAAAAAATCCCTCATGATACAGAAATTGGATAAGGACATTAGAATTAACATTAACACTCAGTTTGAAGCAATAAATGGTCCATGTCCAGCTAACTTAGTTCAAAACCTGGATAATTCCATAAACGATATCATCAAGATTGAGGTATGGTTTTGGGTGTAACAGGCTGCAGCTGAGCTATTGAGTGAAAACTTAAGAGGCTGGTTGAATTACATTTTAGATTTTTTCAAATTTTAGCCCTTTTTTTTTTGTTTAACTTATTTAAGATTTGACCTATCAGTTATTTTCTGTCTTACACGAGGTTGTGTCATAGCCTTAAATTTGTATTGGTTTCAAATGTTTATAACCGGATAAGCCTAAGTTGTCGAGTAAATTAGGGTTTATGTTGTTTACAGGAAATAATCTGCAGTCCAAGGAACCAGGGAAGCTACTAGTGTGCAAGGCATATATCTGCGCTAGCAAGTACTGAGCTTGAATTCCAGTAATTATTCACTGTTAGCTTCACTAATGCAGTTGGACAAGAATAAGCTATTGAATTCTTGTAAAGTTTGATGATATGCCTCCAATAAATCACATGCCACAGTGATCTCAACATCACTAGCCGTTTTCATTTATTTTTTGAAAATACTACTGTAACCAGAGAAAACCAAAGAAGAGGAATTTTAACAAATGACCATGTAAAAACAGGATGAAGCTTTGCCAAAATAGTCATCTAGGATTTTGAATGAGAATTTAGTTTTACCCATCCATTTTCTTGAAAGAGTTTGTAATTGACATCTATTTTAGAGGTCACCTCATCAAACCTATTCATTTCAAACTCAGAAGATTAGTAACTGCAGTTGTGCATGATGGACATTCCATAATCATCAACCCAAACCACCTTAAGATGGGTAACTGAAATAAATATATAGATCAATTTTTGGTAAAGTTAAAATAATCTTTAAAAGCTTCTGGAGAGGATTTTGGTGCTTAAGAAGTTTATTTCTCAAAAAAGAGTAAGGAAGTTGAGAGCATCATTCTTTAATGGATCATGAAGAATTGTTCTAGGATCTTTGCAGCCAACACATGCAACCATAGGTCAATTCACAGGGACAGTCATTCAGTCAATCCATGTGCATTATAATTTATAGATTTATACTATATAATATATTATATATATTTTTTCATTTTTTTCTCAATGTGATTGTTATTAGATTGTTGATTTGTTTTAAAGATACACAAAAATGGACAAATAGATTGAAGTTGAAGTAGAGCCCGCAAGTGGAAGAAAAGATCTGGGATGGATATATGCTCGTTTATTAAATGAGAAAGATACAGAACTCTATTTCGTTTGTATTTTGTGATAAAGTAACTAAAGGAGGCATTTGTTTTCTTCCTTGTATTTTTTGTGATAAAGTAACTAAAGATGCAAGGAGACATTTTTAAAACAACTAAAAATGTTTTAAAATTTTGTTCTAATTGTTTCATAATTTGTTTTCTATTTTTTCATTATTTTTCAGATTTTTTCCTATTAAGTACATTAATTTTCTGAAATTTTCTATTTTTTGATTTTTAGAGTGGTTTTTCTTGTTTGTAAATTTTCCAAGAATGTTTATCTACTTTTAAATTTTTCACAACAAAAATAGGAAAATGAAAAAAAAACCTCTTTGAGTCTTGTTCTTTCCTCTTTAATCCAACTTTGAAACTGCATTTGAGGGGTTTTTTGAGGGTTTTAGAGTGTAATCCAAGAAAGAGGGGTTTTTATAGGGCTTAGCATTCATACACACAAAACGGCGTCGTTTTGGTTGTTAGAAGCCCAAAACAACGTCGTTGTGGAGGAGTCTTTTTTTTTTTAAAATTAGGAACCCCAAAACGACGTCGTTTTGGGGTGTTATGATTTTAAAAAAATTTAAAGACCAACCCAAAATGACGTTGTTTTGGGTTTGGTCTTCAGGAGCCCTAGGCTCCCTCGTCTTCTTCTCCGAAGCGGATCTTCTCCAGTTCTCCCCGACGCCACTCTTCTCCGACAAGTTTTCTCCCCATAATTAGCAAAAAAAAGAGAGAAGGAGAAGGAGAGGAAAGGCGTACCTTGCGAAGCTGCAAGTGGAACCAATTTTCGACGCTTCTCACCCCTGTGCCTCACCTAAAGCGAGGCGTTTTCACCGACGCGCCTTTCATAACTATGGTGCCTCCTATGATGAAGCCTCCTATCACTCAGGTCTACACTCGACGACAATACCCCCCAGTCTCGAGCCCTCCACCAATTGTTTCAACATCAGATCTAGTTCTCAGTGATGATCTTAACATTGCTCTCCAGTAAGGTAAGCGTCGGTATGTTCATCCAATTTCCTCCTTTTGCTCTTATGACTACTTGTCATCACATTCTTGTTCTTTTATTACATCCTTAGACTCTATTTGGTTGCCTAACAAGGTTTCTGAAGCTCTCGCTCACCCCGGTTAGCGTAGTGCTATGATAGAGGAGATGGATGCTTTTACTGGCAATGGTACTTCGGACTTGGTTCGTTTACCTGCTGGGAAGAAAGTCATTGATTGTCGTTGGGTGTTTACAGTGAAGATTAATCCCGATTGATCAATTACTCGGTTGAAAGTCCACCTTGTTGTTAAAGGGTATGCCCAAACTTATGGGGTGGATTATTCTGATACCTTCTCACCAATTGCCGAGTTGACTTCTATCGGATGTTTGTATCTCTAGTAGTGTAAAGAATAAGAAGGGAGAATTGGAGGAAAGAATTTCTTATATATTTCATTGATCCATTATGAATATATATATATATATACACCACAACCAATCTAACCTTCCTAATAGATTCTGGCTACATAAGGCGAAGTTTCGCAATAGGTTACACCTCTATATATAAAGTAGATGTATGCTATAACACTCCCCCCTCAAGTTACGAAGCTAGATATTAATCATATGACTTGTTAAATAGATAATAACCGATCCCCTACTTAGAGCCTTGTCGAAGATATCACCAAATTATTTCTCGGTCATCATATCATGTGAAATGTCGATCAAGGTTGTATTTTACTCCCGCGAAACGAAATGACAATCTATCTCAATATGCTTAGTTTGTTCATAGAACACAAGATTAGAAGCAATATGAAGGGCAATCTGATTGTCACACCAGAGTTTTGTTGGGATTGGTGTCCCAATGCCGACTTCCATCAAGAGTTGATAAAGCCACATGATCTCACACATGGACTGTGTCATCACTTTATATTCAAACTTTGCACTAGATCGAGAGACAACACTCTGTTTTTTACTCTTCCATGAGACTAGATTCCCTCCAACAAACACACAGTACCCCAAAGTAGACCTCTTGTCTTCCTTAGATCCTGCCAAATCTGCGTTAGAAAAGCACTCAATCCTGTTATGCCCATGATTACTATATAAAATACCACGTCCCAAGGCTCCTTTCAAGTAACATATAATTTGTTCAACAACTACCCCATGGTCGGCCCGGATTTAAGACGAAACATGTCTTAGCTTCTGACGTTAACTAAATTAGACGATATCGCGATTCTTATCGAGTAATTAAGCTTCCCGGCTGGTCTTATGTCTCGGGACCCTCGAATGTTTCGCCTTCTCTAGCAAGGTGTACGTTTGGAACTAGGAAATTTGCATGGCACCAGTAACTTTCCGAGTCTAGGTGATAGATGACATATATTTCCTTTGAGATAAAGAAGATTCCATGTTTGCCCATTATAACTTGATGTCGAAGTATCTTAGCATCCACTAAGTCCTTTGTATGGAATTGGCTGCGAAGAGAAAGGACTTATGAGATGAGATATCTATAGAGTCGCTCGGTGATAACAATATCATCGACATACACTTCACCAATGAAGGGCGATCTGGCCCAGGTTCTTGTAGAAGGCGGAGTGGTCGATTCTTTCATACGCATGCGGAATTCCTCGACAACTTGGTTGAATTTGCAAACCACGCACGGGAACTACATTTCAAACCATACAAAGACTTTCGAGGCAATGAGCTCTACCTATACCCTTACTGAGCAACAAACCTAGGCATCACTCACGAAGGTCGCCACATGAAGAAAGACTTTCTTAATATCAAAATTTGGTGGAGACTGATTATAAGTGGCGGCGGGGAAATAAAGCCGACAAATGTCGCATCATAGCAACGGAGGGAAAAAGTGTGAGAATAGTCCCGCGTGATGCAGCGTACCCCTTAGCCCTGAAGTCGACTTTCAATTGAAATTCGCGAAACCATTAAGATTAACTTTAATTCTGAAACCCGGCGGCATCATGACTTTCTTCCCAATTGGTGTACTAAGTTCAGTACCATTGTCATCAAAAGCATTTCTTAGTAAGCCTTCACATGTGACGAGGGTGAGATAAAGCCTCATGGGCTGATGTTAGGAAGAGATGGAATCAAGAGATCTGATAAAGGAGCAGAAAGAAGATGACAAGCAGTTATAGAAACAAACAAAGAGATTGGGTGAGAATGCGGCATTTACGCTACGGAGCAATCGGAGAGATCATTATTAGGACTAGATTTGATAATGAAAGCCGGCGATGGTGGACTAAAGGCTAGAGGGTTCTGTTGTAGGGAATATACCTAAGTAATGGGAGGTTTAACGAACGAGGGTACGGGTAAAATTTGGTGAGCTTGATAGTGTACACTAATAAATCATCATCCTCCCCCTAACTAGTAATAGAAGAAGAAAGGAAACACGGGGTAGTCTCAAAGAATGTAACATCAGTAGATACAAAGTAACGTCAAAGAGTGGAATGATAACACTATCTGCCCTGGCTGAGTAGCCCAGGAGATACGTTTAAATGAAGCAGGATTGAGTTTAGACGCTGTGCGACGAACATCATAAACAAAACAAGTCTTTCCAAAAATACCAGGAACCATTGGAAACAAGATTTATGGGGAAGAGGGTTTGGCAGGGTGACCGATTGAATATGAAAGGAATATCAGGTCGTCAAACAAGTTGTGGAAACGGCCACCGACCAAAATGCAGGCGCGTGCATTTGAAACAATAGAGGCGACACTTTGAAGATGTCGATTTTTCTTTTAGTAACTTCATTTTGAGAAAATTATCAACCTATGACACAAGATGTCACGATAAAGGATGTCATTCTAAAGCATGAATGACTTAAGAATTGTTCAGACGAATATTTTAACGTATCACTTCTCGATTTTGAACATAAACATGAGCGAGTGTGAATTTCGTGCGAAGGCAGTGAGAAAATAACTCGAATGGTTTCATTAAATATAACCAAGTTGTTCGTGAGATAATCTGTCAAACCAGATGTAACAAAAAATCAAAACCCGATTGGGGACCGCGACTAAACATGGACCCAGCGCATCTGAATGGACGACTCGAAAGGAGGCGGAAGCTTGGTTATTGACTCACAGGACTCAAATGCACAAGATGAAGCAGCATATTGACCACGACTCACGGTTAAATGGGGATAAATTTAGAAAGCGAGATGTAGCTTCTTGATAGAGAGAAGGATGACTCAAGCGACAATGTAATTCGAATAGGATAACAACTTCAAAACAAACAACAGACTTTGGCACCTCTTGTTTTGCAGGATGCTTAGAGACCCAGGACTCGCATCCTCTTACCCGATAATCCGCTTTGTTGAAGATCACGAATCAGGGCTGATACTTAGGGAAAAAATGAGATCACTACTTGATTAAGCGTACGAGTGAGTTTACATCAAAAAATTAAATTAAGAGAGGGTATGGTAGGCTCATACTTGAGAGGTGAAGTGGGTAAGAGTCAGATGAATGGTCCCTGACCTAAGGACACAAGATGTTAACCCATATGCAAGGGTAACAGTAGAGGAAGAAGGGTGGGATTGAAACATAGTAAATAAACTGTAATTCCTTGTCGTGTGGTCAGTGGCTCTAAAGTCTACCTATGTGGAGGAAGATGAAATAAAACATGTGTGGGTTTTACCTGACTCGACGAGTGTAATGATAGAAGTAGATGCAAACTTAAGTGATTTGATAATGTGACGGTGAAATGTTAGATTTTGTGCTGACTTCCTCTGATTCAGCATATGTCTTGGATTATGACAATAATGACCTGACTCCTCTGGCGTTTATTGTTGGTCTTAAGACGGATCTAACTGAACATATTGCTGAAAATCCGAAAAATACCAAAAAAATAGGATCTTGCAAAGAAAAGAACCACCTTTCCACGAAAAAACACCACACCATGATGGATTTTGGCTCCTAAAACCATAAATCACCTCTTCATGTCACTAAATTTTGAAGAAATCAAGAAAAAAAAAAAACCCTGAAAACTAGGGCTACCGAACACAACAATCTCTGAAAACCATTGTTCTAACATTCGTACAAGGGAGGTGGGTGGCTGGGGAGCTTGGTCGACATGGCGGCGATCTTCGGTGGAGGAATCCGATTAAGCTAGCGGTGGCTGAAACGCCCCCAGACGTGGGGAACAAGGCTGATCTGCTTGCGGTCGGTCACGTGTGGCTGCGCGCCTCTTCGCGACCCTGAGGACTTGGTGGGTGAGGTCGCCTTGGCCCTTTCACCTTCCTAGGGGGGTGATGTCGTCCCACGCTCTCCCCCCCGAGGCCTCCGTGTTTGAAAACTTCGCCCACAGGGTTCTTCCAAAATTCCTTCAAAATTTTTACCTTTTTCTTGCAAATTCGAGCCTTAGGCTTTGATATCATGTAAAGAACAAGAAGGGAGAATTGGAGGAAAGAATTCTATATATTTCATTGATCCATTATGAATATATATGTACAGAAGTCAATCTAACCTCACAATAGATTACAACTACATAAGACAAGTTTCTAATAGGTTACACCTCTATATGGTAAGTAGATATATCTTTATAACGAGAGGAAGCAACTACGTGGCTAGGACCTCATGCGACTTGATATTAAAAATGTTTTCTTCGCCAGGGATCTTGCACCAAAAGAAGTTTATATGGAGCAACCTCCTGGATTGGTTGCTCAGGGGGAGATTGGTAGAGTTTGTCGTCTCCACAAATCATTATATGGCTTAAAACAAAGTCTACGCGCATGGTTTGGCGAATTCAGTGAGGTAATTGAGAAATTTGGCCCATAGAAGAGCAAATTTGATCACTCTGTCTTTTACAGAAATTCTCAAGCAGGTATCATCTTGTTAGTTGTGTATGTTGATGATATTGTCATTACTGGAAATGATATGGCAGATATATCTTCGCTCAAGTTCTTTCTTCATGACCAATTCCACACAAAATACTTTTTGGGTGTTGAAGTTATGAGAAGCAAACGTGGAATCTTCTTATCTAAAAGGAAATATGTGTTGAATCTATTGTCTGAAACAGGAAAATTGGCAGCAAAGCCATGTCATTCCCTTATCTTACTAGAGAAGGTGAATTGTTTAAAGACCCTGAGAGATATAGAAGGTTGGTTGGGAAGCCAGACACACCTACAGGTAACACGCCACAATGTACGCATACTACGGTAGTGTTGTAAGCGATGCGTACGCCTGTGATTATCAGTGGTGGTTGTAAAACAGATTCTATGTTACTTGAAAAGAGCCCTAGGACTTGGTATTTTATATAGTAATCATGGTAGACTTGAGTGTTTCACGGATGCTGATTGGGTAGGATCTAAGGAGAATAGGAGGTCCATTTTGGGGTACTATGTATTTGTTGGAGGGAATCTAGTCTCATGGAAGAGTAAGAAACAGAGTGTTGTCTCTCGATCTAGTGTAGAGTTTGAAGATAGTATGTGAGATCATGTGGCTTTATCAATTCTTGATGGAAGTCGACATTAAGACACTAGTCCTAGAAAAACTCTGGTGTGATAATCAGGCTACCCTTCATATTACTTCTAATCCGGTATTCCATGAACAAACTAAGCATATTGAAATAGATTGTCATTTCATTCATGAGAAAATACAACTCGGGTTGATTTCTACAAGATATGTGAAGACTAGAGAAAGGCCCAAAGTGGGGATCAGGTTAGTTATCCATGTAACAAGTTGGGCATGATTAATATTTATACTCCAACTTGAAGGGGAGTGTTATGGCATATATCTACTTTACATATAGATTGTCAATAGTTAGGAAACTTGTCTTATAAAGTTGTAACTTATTAGGAAGGTTAGATTGTTGTATATATATATTTATAATGGATCAATTAAAAAAACATAAAGGAATTTTTTTCTCCCATTCTTCCTTCTTGTTTTCTACAATATAAATGATTGTTTCAAAATAGAAACAAAAATCTTTTCACACAAGGATATTGCAAGATGGAGAGAATTTTTTCCTTTTTCTATTCCTTCATTTCAAAACTCCAGATAACTCATAATGTGTTATGTAATTACATATTATAGAATACAAACTAAGTCAACAGAAAATCTAACTCAAACGTGGGTATGGTGCATGAGATAGATATCCACTCAACTGGGTGCAAAGAGTGATAAGCAGAAACTTGAATTTGCAGGAATTCTTTTTACAACAGTCTATTCAATTGTATAAATTGGAAAAGATATTAGTTTTGAGGGGAAATATGGGCAAACCTCACATAGAGAGTGATTTATTAGATTGTGAAAAGAGAAGGATAAAAAGGAAATAGTAATGTAACATGGCAATGAAAACTATTCACAAGGAGCAGATAGAATTAACCTGTTTGAAGAGGGCAGAGAAAATATACTTAAAGTAGTACATAGAATTAAGATGGCAAAGAAAACTCCTGAAGAGATATGTAGAATCAACTCGTTGGAAATACATTTCTGTTAGGAGATCCAAGACTCCATTTCTTGCATGTCCACCAAGCTTTTTGATTAGCAAGATAGGATAGATCCTCCAACCATGCTAAACAGATACACTAGACTTGAAAACCTTAGCTGCATCATTGGCAATGGCAACTCCAACCTACGCATGAGTGAAGAAGCATGCTAAAAGCCAGAACTCATGGAATACAGATTAACAATTAGAACGCGTTCATATTATCTTCAAATACTGAGAAGGTTTTGAAATGGAGGGTTTGAAAAATAGACTAATATGACAAGTCCATTGCAGGAAAAACTAGATTCAGTAATAAATTTATTTTTGGAGTGGATAGCGTGGTTCTGATGGCAGCAACTATGGTGATGGTGATTGTAATAGTGGCCACTGATGCAATGATTATGATGAGGCACCAGTTGTGATGACATTGTGGTGGCAGTGTCAGGTTGGCCCAGTGGTGGTAAGCAACAATAGCAATGAAACTTTAGTGTAGGTAATGGCCACACCACACCAGTGGTGTTGCAATGATGTAGGTTGGGATATTGCTAGCATTAGTGTGGTCCATGGCAGTTGCGATAATGTTGGTGCTGAAAACAGCACCCTTTGGTTTTGGTCATGACATAGTGCAGTGTGTGGTAGTGAAGGCAGTACCACTTTAGTAAGAAAACAAGAAGTAGCAGTGAGACAACCATTGGAGTGCACATGAGCATATCTATGACTTGCACGCTTACATCCAAATGTTATTTTGAAATCCTTAGATTGTAACATTTCAAGCCCTCTCCAAGGAAATAAATACCACCTCAAAGTGATCCAAACAAGGTAATACAAAAAGGGAATTCCCAAATTCCTTGTTTCCTCATAGTCCTTTTCCCAAACCCCTCATTTGAACTGTTCCCGGGTACTTCATTTAGCTTATGCCTCAAATTTAAAGTGTTGACAAACCTTGGTGGATGTAGGATCCTCGAGTAAAGATTTCAAAATTTGCGGGATTCCAGAATGAACAATATGCATGACATAACAATGAGTATTACCCCCACATATCTGCATAACTGCAGCCTTCCCTGGTGGCACACCTGCGCAGACAGCTTTCTTTTAATACTAATCTGACATTTTTAGTCTATCTTCCCTTGATAAAACTCTCAAATTTCTGATTTTTATCATCAAAAAATATCACAGATATTCATATTTCTTTGATAGAACTCAGAATGAAGTATAGCATGGGTGTTAAGTGACGGTTTTTATGGAAACAATATCTAATACGATATCAACCTTTTTTGTAGAAAACAATATGTAACATTGGTATCTATTTTATGATATGCATACCATCCATGAGAAAAATCATGACAAATTTTGGCATGCTGAAAGTCAGTTTCATATTTCTTTTGTTTCATACAAAAGACCATTCTGATAAAAGAATTAATTAAATGGCTCCCAAGACAAGGTGTAGTTTGGTTTGGTATCTTCACGTGTGGGGTAGTGCTAGTAGTTGCCATGATCCCAATTGACCAAAGTTACAAAAGAGATGTCTCGGAAGTGGAGTGATAGGGATCAAACCACTCATTTCAAGCTTATTTTTTTATGTTGGAATAGAGGTAGAGAAAGATTCCTGTTTGCTTAAAATTAGATTTGATATTAAACAAACTCAACTGTAGAAAACTGTACGCTGATTATCAAAACAGAATTTCAAAGACTTACCGAGCAAATTACTACCCCCGACAAATAACATGGCATTGATCTAGTTCCAAGGTCAATTACCAATCTACAATAGGCATGTAGAGTAACTATCTAAATTCAACATATCATTAGCCTCATCCTCTCCCTGCCTTGCTCCCTAGGAAGGTGGCTCCCAAGAGAATGTTTTTCCCTTTCCAAGAAAATAGCCATTTAGTGTAGATTCTATGCATATGTTGGATGTCATGTTAAAATTGAGGGCAGAATCAGAATAGTTCATCAAAATTGACTTATGCAATGGTTATATCACCAAATATTTATCATATTAGGATATGAGTGCAAAACAGCATTTAAGACCCAAGATGGACTTTATGAGTTAGCCATACTATTGGGTAATCTAATGCATGTAGCATATTTAAGAGGACTTTGACATAGTGTCTGCTTCCTTCTCATAAGGAAGTTTGTATGATCCATTTTGACGGCATCATCTTAGTTGATCTAAAGAAGAAAACATAGATCATCTTCAGAAGGAATTTGAAAGCTCATGAGCTAAGAAGCTTCATCTTAATCTTAGGAAATGTTCCTTCCATCAATCCTAAATGATTATTTTACAATTTGCAATCTCCTTAAAGGGTATAAAAGTTTACAATAAAAAAGTTAGATCTATTGGAGAGCAAACTAAGCCTAGGACTAGTTTTTATGTTCATAGTTCTATTAGACATATCCTAGACGCTCCCCTTATCGACAATGAAGTTGTGGACTCCTTGTTGAGAAGAAAGGAGAAAGGGGTTCTCAGCAAGCTAGATATTGAAAAAGCCTATGACCAGATAAATTGGAAGTTCTTACTAACGGTCCTTCAAAAGATGGGTTTCGAGAGAAAATGGATTGTCAGGGTTGAACACTGCATCTCCCACAAATGCTGTGTCGATTAACAATGGCAAATCCCATAGGGTTCTTCAAAAGTTCCAAATGGTTGAGGCAAGAGGACCTCTATCCCCTTACCTATTTGTGTTAGGAATGGAGGTTTTCTCAATGCTAATTGAAAAGGTTGTCTCTAGGGGCTTTCTGACAGGCCATAAATTCCAAGAAAGATAAGGGGAAGAGGTGCAAATTTCTCACTTGCTCTTTGCAGATGACACACTTGTTTTTTGCAAGGATAAGAAGGATCAAATGATCTATCTTAGCTGGATTCTAGTTTAGTTTGAAGCCTTTTCTGATCTAAAAATCAATTTGGAGAAAAGTAGCATCCTACCTATGGGGAGAGTGGAGAACATGGAGGAGCTAGCCAAAGAGCTTGGATGTATTTCTAGGACTTTACCCACAACTTATTTAAGGATACCTCTTGGGGCGAGACATACTTCTGCAATTGTTTGGGATGGGCCGGAAGAAAGATTTAAGAAAAGACTAGCCCTATGGAAAAGGCAATATATTTCTAAATGTGAAATGAGAAAAGAAAAGAATGTTTTTCGTTATTGAATGAGTGAGTATTATATAGTATAAAGACACCTATATATATATACAAAAGAATGGAACAAAAAGGAAACAAAATAAAGTGTAAAAGGAAGGGAGGATAATGTACACAAAAGGTAGGAAATAAATCAAAGAATGTCTAGAGAATATTCTATGATTCTCAACACTAAAGAAGGCAGGCTTACTCTTATTAGAAGCACGTTATCCAACATGCCTATCTACACCATGTCTCTTTTCCGACTATTGAAAGGAGTGAAGTCCAGGTTAGAGAAAATTCAAAGGGACTTTTTTTTGGGAGGGAGGAAACTCAGATAGGAAACCCCACTTGGTAAACGGGAATATTGTTTGTGCAGGAAAAAAGGAAGGCAGCCTAGGGATTAGAAATCTTTCAACAATGAACAAGGCATTGGTGGGCAAATGGACTTGATGATTTGCTGTGGACGACAATTCCCCTTGGAAAATTGTCATAAAGCTTAAGTATGGCACTAAGCTGAGAGATGGTTCACTAGTGTTCCTAGTAGTTATGGGGTTAGGCTGTGGAAAGACATAAGTAAAAAAACAGAGCAATTAAAGAATGACAGTTTCTTTGAGTTGGGAGATGGCTACGGGATTAAATTCTGAGAGGATGTGTGGTGTGGGTTAACCCCGTTGTGCGTTTCTTTCCCCTCCCTTTATGCTTTAGATGCTTTGAAAGGGGTAATGGTATCAGAGTTATGGGAGAATTTGAGAGGGGATGGTGTGTGGAATTAAAGATTCAACAGAGGCTTCAATGATTGGGAACTACAGAGTTTCCAAAATTTTTTGGCCTACTAAACTCTAAAAAGGCCAACCCTCAGAAGAGGGATAACATAGTTTGGAATATTGCTAAAAATGGATCCTTTACGGTAAAAGAGAATTTTATTCACTTGGAGAGAGGAAATCGTCCTTTAGTCCCAGTCAAGCTGCTTTGGAATTCTTGTGTACCCATAAAAGTAAGCTTTTTCACTTAAGAGGTTTGGTGGGGAAAAGTGCTAACTATGGACCAGTTGAGAAGGAAAGGACATCATCTTGCAAGCAGATGCCCATTTTACAGGAAACATGAAGCTTTAGAGCATCTCTTAGTCCAAGACTAAAGATTTGTGGCTTCGCCTTCACTAACTCGCTTAAGCAAGAGATGATCGACTGTCTTCAATGCTTAAAGATCACCTCTTTGCTAGAGTGTTTTTCCAATAAGGAAGCATGAGAGAAAGATATGGAAGGCGGCTCCCTCTCAGTCTTATTTGGGCAATTTGGAAGGAGAGAAACAAAATTGTATTCGAAGATGCTACTTTCCCTTACAAAGCAGGTTGAAACTCTCTTTTATTAGCTCTCTAAATTCCTGGGCTGGTTTATTTCTGATATAGACCATTCTATTATCGATCTGCGTATTCTCTAATCCTTGGTTTCTCGTCGGGAGGTAAGTTGTTTTGTTTCGACTCTCTTTTCAGATAGGCCTCTCGACTCTCAGATACCCCTCAGGTATGAGAATGGGTTGCCTCAGGGCTCTCTTATTAGGTTTATAATATATCTCTCTTCACCCATAAAAAAAATATAGTTTCATGGATTATAGACAATTGACTAAGGGATTTAGAACCAGAATGACTCCCATTATTAATTGCACAGGAGAAACAGAGTTACATTCAAATGAAGTAGAAAGAAAGGAATTTGAGGGGATAACATACAAAATAATTAAGGTGGCACCTAAAAGCCATCCTGATTCTAGAGAAATCTTTAAGGTAGCCTGCAATGAATCAAGAATTTGCATAGGTGGTGTCTTAAGTCAAGAAGGGCACTTAGCATACTTCAATGGGAACGAGTCTAAACAAATATATTTCATTTATGATAAAGAGTCTATGTTGTGCAAATCTTTCATTATTAGAGGTATTATTTATCACCTAAACAATCTTTGTTGTATCAAGAATTGAGGTACCTCAGTTCTCAATGAAAGTTAAATGTCAAATACAATAGGTGGTTAGAGGTTTTTACGAATAGGTTTTTTGTTCTCCATCATCATGTAGGAAATGAGAATAAACTATCAATGTCCTTAGTCGAGTAGGGGTTGTTTTATAGGCTATGAGTGTAAGGAGGTTGGATTTGAGAGGATAAAAGGATGAACATCTTCCTTATCCTGATTTTCTTGTCATTTATTAAGAAATCTAAGTTGGTTATCATCGAGATCATGTTGATTTTTTTACTCACGGTGACCACTTGTTTGCATAGTAGAGGTCTAGTTGGTCACTTTAGTAGGGATGAAACTATTACTACAGTAGAGGATAGTTCTTATTAGCATTCTTTGAAGAGAATATTGCAAAGATTGAATCACAATACTAAACTTGTCAATTAGCTAAAGCAAAAAGGGGAAAAATTTGGTTTGTACACACCTGGTAGGTGGGCTAGGGTTTTATTACTTAAGGTTTTATTATTATTGAACTCTTTTCTAATAACTTTATTATCTCATCAATTTTGCTATTTAGTTGTATTATAACATCTTAATGAGATTGCTGCGTGGCTAAAATTTCTTCCAAATGTATTGTAGCAGCATCTTGATTGTCAGAAGTAGTTTTGGAACTCATGTTTGCATAAGTTGCTCTGCTCTTCAGTTGCATACGTTGCCAAGTCAAAAGACTTTCGCTCTAATACCAAAATTAATGTAGGACAAACCTAAGAAGGTTGCCTACACTCAAGGTGGGTGGGCTAGAGTTTCATTATTTAAGGTTTAAGGAGAGGGACAAGGGATAAAATAGAAAAAATATATGGTACAGAAAATTAAATTAAAAAATGGGAAGAATGCACTAGGAAGGGGATGGATAGAAACCTTAGAAATCTCACTAAGGCCTTACACAAATCTCACCTTGAAGAAAGTCAATGGAGTCTCATCATTGAAGATTGCAAACATTGCAAAAGAAAAAAAAAGAGAGAGATATTATTACTCAATCAAAATCTCTTCTTTTGGTTTACATCAATTAGCCTTAATTATAGGCTTTTATAAGAAATTCAAGATGTACTAAAACTCTAATAACCTATTATGGCTCTAATCATAATTTGATTCTTACTACTCCAATCCTAGTTTGATTCTAACTTATAATTTTAATTAAACCCAAACTACTAACCCTAGTTTAACTCTAATTGCACCGATTATAAATTTTCTTTCTTAATGAATATCTAAGAAATTCATCCTCATGATAAGGACATTAAATTAAAAGGAAAATCCAAAATAATTTTTGCATCCTTCAATGGCAAGCCCATTACCTCTTCTTTTGGGTGAAACTTCTAAAAGTATTAAGAAGATGCAAAGGTTTTTTTTTCATCTCTTCTTTTTTTTTTCCTAAATTCTTTTGACATTTTATTTTTCTAATCAGAAACAACAAAAGTCATTGACTATTGGCCAAAAAGGAGCATGAAGGTAAGTCATCCTTCCAAATTGGAACCACCTAAGAATCATCCTTCATCAAATTCCCCTCCATCCTTCTCGTGTAAAATCCGATTGCCAAAAGACTCTATGTAATGCATCCTAGAGGCCATGTTTATTGGCTGTTGATGATCATAGATCCAAAAACTCACATTGCCTTTTTTTTCCTTGGTGATAATATTGATATACAATAGATATAAAGAAAGTAAACCTCTAATTTAAAACACAATGTCAATGGGATAACTCTTCATCTCTCTGATCAACATGATGGTTGTTGGCATTCAAGATGGGCATGACAGTTATTGTAGGGAGTATCCACGCCAGCGGTAACCTTCATGAAACATGTGTGTGTGTGTGTGTATTTGATATTAAAAAATGGAACAGTTAGATCCAAAAGGAATTACACTTCCATAAAAAAGTAAAATGAAAAACAAGGATACAATAATTGAGGTGCAAATTTTTTGGATAGACAAGACTGCATGATTCTTAAAAAAAATCGAGCATGTGTTTCCAGAAAAATCACCAGACAGTCCCATAAAACCTATGACTTCATCACATGGAACAGCCCTAAAAGGTTAAATATATATATATATATCTTTAACACGTAAAAACAAATTCAGCTTTTAAAGAAAAAAACCATAGCAACTTGAGAAGATTAGGACCAAGAAAGGGATTCAATCATGCCAAAAAAGCATTAAGACATCACATTTCTGAACCAACCTTGTCTAAAGGAGGGTCTCCACTCAATATCAAATCCAAGAACGGCTCGCCCCATTTCCTTCTTCTTAGTATCAACAATCTTCAAAAGTTCTGCTGTTCCTTTCTCTACTTCGGTAACAGTTCTGCAATATACAATGCAGCCTCCAAAATTCATTTTTGGCAATCTCATCTTAAAATTTTCTGCCACAGGGAACATATGAGAGAGTAATTATTAGAAATTAACCACATCTCAGGTCAATAAACAATAAAAAAAAAGGTCTCTTGTTTTCTTTCTTTTATTCCACACTCTACAATAATTAAATCAAACTGGTTCTGAGACAATCTAGTGGGAAGATTTCTCAGACTAAAATGTAGAACTCAATGTAGTGAGATCTTCGACACTACACTGGAAAACGTCAGTATAAAGATCAATTACACGTTAGTCTAAAAGCATTTCTTGTCATTTCAGTCACCTGAGAATCAAGGAAGATAAATAATGTACACTTTGCTACTAAAGCCAAACTTAATATAGTTGTAACACACCGTCCCGAGAGAGTGTACAGTACATGATACTGTAGGGGTGTATAAGAGTACCAAGTGTCACATAGTAGTATTTTGGAGACTAAAGTAGAAATGAGTAATTTATGAACCTCTAATTACGGTATTAAAACAAGGGTACAATTGTCATTAAGCAAATAGACATGAATGAAAATCATCAAGGTGGGAGATGGCCACAATACAAATAAAACAAGTGACAATTGCAATATTAAAGAGATGAGGGCTAGTTGCAATTAGTGAAAAGTTGAAAATATAAAAATGGGAAAAACAAAAAAGCCAAAATTCATTTCCAGGCCTCAAAGCCACGCAAGAAACCGCAGGAGAGAAGGAGAGAGCTGCAGGGAGGAAGAGAAGGAAGAAGAAGAAGAAGGAGGAGGAGAAATCCAAGATCAAGGTATGTTTGTCTTAGGATCATGTGTATTTTGGATTCCTAGGGCTTTGGTATGGAGATTAGATGCTCCTTTGGTTTAGGTTTTGTGTAAAAGATCACATAAACCTTGAATTGTTGGGGTTATGAGAGTAAATCCCAATTGGGAGAAATAAACATGGAATCATCAAATTATGCATTTATAAAGAATTGGTAATCTTAGAGAGTTCTTGATTTTCACCTAGTATTAGCACTATGCTCCATAAAGACTAATTCAAGTGTCAGGAGTGTTTTAAGATGATTTCCATGATGTTTCGAGGTGTCAGAATTATAGAAGTGGTATGAAGGAGCTGGCATCAAAGGGAAAAATAGCAAAACTGGGCAAATTTCTAAGGTGTACTCTGCTTCATGTACAAAATGCGCACCCCCACCGCAGGCCAAAGTGTACCAGACATGCTCGGGGTGTGCGCACTCTAAGACACCCCAACGGGTCGCAGAATGCGGTACCGGTACATGTTCAAAGGTGTACCTAAGACATGTGTGTCCAAATGCCTAGGAATGCTATGTTTTTGTGTAATTAAGCCCGACCGCATCGATAGTTTAGGAACCTTATTTAATGATTAAGATAGGTTCGAATAAGATTTGACCGACTAAAACGTAACGCATCGCCTACGGTTTAAATATTCGCCGAGTGAATGGGCGCTGGGAAGTAAGCGTTACGCTATACGAAGCATTAATCGCCGCCAGATTCTGCTGAGTCAGAGGTTAAAAAGCAAAGGCGAAAAGCGCGAATCGCGCTTCAAGGCGCAAAGATGAGTATTCTTAAACTCATTTTCCAAATACTAGTGTATTATTATTATTATTATAAACTGCTTTAATTTATTTCATGGGGCTTTGACAAACCATTTTCAGTTAGCAATGAATTAGAAAAGCAAGCTAATGCTGAGTTAAACCATTTGAAAGCAAGCATTGGTTTTAACAAAACCATACTGCTAGCAAGCAAATGGTTTTTGAATAATTAAACCATTTTTCAAGCAGCAGCAAGTAAGCAAACGGTTTCAATAATTAAACCATTTTTTCGTTAGCAAACGAACGTTTTAAATCAGAAACCATTTTTCTGGAGCAAGCAAGCAAAGCAAGCGTTAATACGGCGGTAAAAACAGCCTTCCCTAGTTCTAAGCAAGCAAACCGTTAGAGGTATTCCAGACGTGCACCTGGAGTTAGATTCATATACATGCACAGAAGGTTCTGGCTTCAAGAACTTAAGTCATACATCACGCATTAAAGGAGCATCGTAAGACGTATAAGAAGATATGTTACGAAATCTAACTGGGAATTACACTGATTACACTGTGTCAATTCCACCATATTGCCTAAAAAGGTGACGCACATTGTGTCCTTCCACCTAAGACTGCCGAAAGACAGTTCCCTTGTTCACTAGGGTACAACAAGCAAAAATAGCTCCGCCTGGATGCTTTATAAAGACGACATACGCTAAAATCAACCATCGGCTCCCTTGGCCGCCTGTGCCCGGAGAGTTTTAAAGCAAATCCATTGAGCCCAGTTCTGCTTAGATTAAACGACGCACTGAGCTAAGCTCCCGTGGATATTCAAGCAAACTGGAGCTCAGCTCTGCTTTATTTTCAAAGCATGCTCAGAGCTAAGACTTCACAGATTTATAAAAGTTTTGAGAAACTTTTAAAGCAGCGTCTCTGAAAAGGCAAAACTTTTCAGTTGAAGAGAAAGAAGCGTTAAGGGAAATTTTGAGAAGTTTTATAAACTTCTAAGCAAGCAAGCAATAAGAGTTTTATAAGCCTTTAAAAGTACAAAAGCAACAGGCAGGAAAGAAGCTTTTGCAAACTTTGTTAGTAATGTGTAAGTATGTTGAAGAAGTTTTAGAAACTTTCAAGCAAGCAAAGCAAGGCAAAGCTTCGAAAATATTGTAAAGAAAGTTTTACGCTTTAAGGTTTTCCTGAAAAGCAAAACCTTTTTATAAAAACATACACTCACCGAGCTCGCGAGCTCATTATTTTGTATTTTAAAACTATTTTCCAGTAATGTGTACGCAAGACGCCGGAGCACACAGACTTTGTCCCGACATTGTACAAGTGTTGTAAATTAAGAATATTACAAAGGAAACGACTTCAACACGATAAAGCGAACATATGTATGTACATAGAGTAGTTTTGTGAGAATGTGTCAGTATGTCAGGGTTGTCATATTCGATATAGCGTAAATCGATGTATACGTGGATTTGGAATTTTAGGTATATATGTAATTATGTCATTAAGTTTTTCACGATAAGATTTACCAAATCCTCGAGTTATAAATAAAAGAAAATTTTTACTGGAGGTTTTGTAAGCAATACTAGCCGTCACGTGAGCTTTCTGCAATGCTAGATGAATCACTGTGGATTCATGAGAGCCAAGATGCCTAATCGCCTAAGGGGCTGGTGGGTCAATAGTGACATCTTCAACACTACACTGGAAAATGTCACAATGAAGATACATAATGTACGCTTTGATACTAAAGCAAAATGTAATATAGTGAGATCTTCAACACTACCCTGGAAAATGTTACAATAAAGATCAACTACATGTGTCTAAAAAGCATTTCTTGCCATTTCCTAGTCACCTGAGTATCAAGGAAGATATATATAATGTACACTTTGATACAGTATAGTAATAAACAGAAACACTTAAAAGTACCCAATTACTGCCACTGAAATTTGACAGGCTTATAGAGATCTCATACTTTTGGAAAGTAACATTACTAAGGTTTCAAATTTCAATATATATACCTGTTCCTTTAGTCAAACCATTGGAAGGATAATGCGGCTGACTGAATACCAGTTCTTTATTAAAATGCCAATTTAACTCTTTAAGCAAATAAAAAACTATAGAAACTATTATAACCTTTATCAATTAATATGACACTTTAACACTAATTTTATGTGATGTAACACACCAAGTCTTTTTCTCAAATTCTAATGCTGGGGATGACCAACTCTCCTAAAAGTAAATCATAGGGCCATTACGCGGGCCCCTAGGCGTGTGGTCAACCGTATGCAGAGGAAACCTACCTCAGAATACAGCTTCCGAGTCTCATCACCTCTGCCCCGCTCCCTACGCGACGTTGGTTCCGATTCCTTCCTCCTATCCTTTCTTCCTTCTTTCCTTTCTTTTTTCTTCTTCTCTCTTTTTTTTTTTTTCCCGGTTTACTTTCCCTTCCGCTCGATTTCCTCTCTCCCTCGCCTTCTCCTTTTGGATTTCCACGCACCTCCTCTCTCACTTTTTATGTTTTGGTTTTTCTCCTTTCTTCTTATCTCCCCTTTCTCTTCATTATATTATTATTATTTTATTTTTCGTTGAATCGATGTGGGGTGAGCCGCTCCCAACCCCTCGTCCCATTTATGCAAACTACCAAGGTTCATGCAGCCTTGCCAACAAATGCTTCATGCGCCGCCACGCAAGTGTGCCAAAATCCTACCACTCTGACACTCCTGACCATTCTCCAATTTTTTTCGAAAAACGTGAAATTCCAACAGTCTTGGAATTCGACTAGTATGCTAGATTTCACGAGATCTATTCCAACGGCTGAACTGCTTCACATCCGAAATCTAAAAATCTCGCTTCCTCCGGACTATTCCGACAATTGATTTATTTCGAAAAATTTAAATTTAAATTCTTCACTGTTTTACACTCTCCTCCTTAAAGAATTTCTCCCGAAATCTCTGTGTACTATATACCAATATTATCCTTCAGGTAATAACTCTCATTCGATCATAATTTATGATGACCCAATGTGCCGTCAATCAATCCATCCCGAGGATGACATCAACCTCGGACCTATTCATGATCCTTCTGTCCACCGTGAGTAGAGGCCTAGAGATCTCTAACTCACAATTCCGATGTATCCAGTCAACCTTCACCCTAGTTCCTAGGGGAGAATTCCCAAACAACGGCTTTTCTAGAGGTCTCAACCTCCAAGCCCAAATATATCACACAAGATGCAACAATAATGAATATAATGCATCGGAATTTAAACAATACTCTAGTAAACAAGTGTAAGAGTAGAAACATACCAGACATTCATCATCCGCACGCTCACTCTGTGGTACAACCCTTTTTTCGCATGTGATAGTCTCTCGTTCCCGAAGTCCCAACTCCGCGAGCCTGCTCTAACCTCGACCTGATACTCGCCCTCTGGTCTCGTCTGCGTCGAAGGTGTCACAGAGCACTCGCGACTGAACCGGGTTCCTCCGACCCATACCGGGCCGAAGGAACAAATCAGACGGTTTCTCCCACTAAATGTCCGGATCGCAGTGTCCCATATCCCCGATCTCCGCCAGGGCAATCTCGCTCTCAGGTCCAGCCGGGTGACGTAGAAACATATCATTAGCCCCCGCTCGACTTCAGACAGCCTACCGCCCGCTTCGCGCTAGCCGCCCTTGCATCGACGTCCTCGAACGTAAGTCCGCTTTTTCGAGCCAAGAAGAGCAACTCTCCTTCCTTTCGCCATCAGCACTCGCATCTCGACGCCAGGCGTCATCTCTCCATCTCCCTCTCGCGGTCATAGCCGTTTCGACCATGCAGTCCATGTTCAGGAAGAAATCCCACACCCGCCTCGATGGACAACTCGCACCATCCTCAAATTTCCGACCGCCATCCGCGGGCCACATAATCATCCCGAAACGGCTAACTCGTGAACTTAGCCGTATTCGAAAGACCGCCACGGATCCCTCGTCTCAAGTCAAGAAATCTCCCGAGCCTCGCATACCTAGCCGATGTCGGAAAACTCGGGGGCTTTCATAAAGAGCCTCGAAAAATCTCCCATGTCATCGTTTCTCCAAATTTCTGAGGTCTTCACCCGGGGCCCCACCACACTGACTCACCCACTCCCACGTCGCTACGGATCCGTGTCACATCTCGGCACTTCCATACCTCCAACACTCTTCTACTGGCTTGAACCAATGGTCACCACCATCTGGGTCCCTCCCCTCCGAACGCAGGAGGATAGTCGCTCTAAACATCCAGTCACCGATCCTCCCCGACCGCCACCGCACTGGTCCTGCAATGGTGGTAATGCAATCACCACCGCTTCCACAAATGCCCGCGATCAAAGCCAAAGTATGGCCCGGCTTACCGCCTCGCGGACTCACCTCACGCCCACGCTCGACTTGCCATCTACACAAGTTAAGATAGCAATTGAGATTCTCTCTTTCATTTATCACATTAGTGGTGCATAATGTCAAACACTAATAAATAATCATTCCCGCGCATGCTTATTCGCTTCGCGAACCCCTAAGGTTAATGCTTCATAACCCTGTTCTTCAATTTCTATATACATTCTAATACTTATTATATTCACACAACCACTATGAAGGTATTCCTCGCGGGAACATATTAGAACACAAACGCAATCAATGCACACAATGTCGAGTTCTACACCCGTGCCCACTAATCCTAGGTATTTGTATACCTAACTCTCGATACTAATCTATGACAAGCCAATATCCGAAAATACCGTGGGGATGATCTTCACATGGATTATGCCCTTCAGCCCTAGTAATCAAACCTTATGCTCATATTAACTACATGCCATCAGTTCCTAATCGCAAACTTACGCCCGATAATTAAGTCATGACACCCAAAACCCATGCGGTCCATATACTCAGTCATTGATCAGTGCCAGACACTCCAAAATCCGAGGGTCCAACACTTCACTTAATCATAACCCCGCTAATATTCGTGGTCACCTTTCTGTATATTCTTACAAAGATATAAATTTTTATGGAATATGCGGCAAGAGCTCGACTGCACAACTTTACACGCCTAAACATATTAAAACTAGATTGTTCTTAATATATTTTACAAAAATACTTCTCAAGGCCACAACCCCATTCTCTTCGGGTGACTTCATGACCTCGGCTGTGAACATCGCCTTCCTCATGTACCTAAAAGGGTGGGTCCCAATGACTCGATGAGCAAAGCCCAAAGATATATCTCCTACCATGGCTCACTCCCACCTAAAGTCAAGCAATACGCAATGCCATTACATAAGAATCACACGATTCAAGTACCTATACTATGTTGTACTCGAATGTCTACATGTCATGAATGCAAAGATGTCATGACCTAAAATCCCTGAAGTTCTTCACTCCTACTCCTCACAATTCTATGCTGCGTGTGAAAACCGTCAAGGGCATCTCAGCTCGCCCAAAACAAAAGCTTTGTTTTGTAATTCTAGACACATCGATACCCTCACGTCACGATATTTTACGGGCACTACATGCTATACATTGCGGGCCACGGATTTTTCTGGATTGTCGCAATCAGCAGACGACACCTATACAACATTTTACGAGCTAATCGACTAAGCCATGTCTTAACCATATACCGTCTTTCTTTCACCTATGTGTGTTCATCCCTATTTGCTTCACCCATTTACACGTATTTTTCAACTTCGCACCCGTGAAAGCCTTAATTGACGTTGTCCCATTTAATGAAATCACCATCGAACATATCAAACACAAAGCCATACTAACTACGCCCTCACGAATACATTATCTGACTCCAAATATATTGTCATTTACCATGTCCTCACGATATATCGAACACCAAACACAAGTGTCGATTAATTATAATTGTCAACACCAACACAAGTCAATTTCAACCATGCACTCACACCGACTGACGTGATGGCCCGTATAAATACAATGCAACAAGTCCTTACATGTCTAGCTTCATGCCTACATGTACGCTTACGTGGTCACATGCAAAATACATCTATTATATTCAGAAAGCTGGCAGTCATGGATGGAAATTTATAGCTTAATACAGAGAATTATTTCCATTTTTATCATACATGTATCACATAATTTACATATTCAACAGAAAGATCAATTTATAGCACACACACACACAGCCATATTCTACATAAATCAATTCATGTTCGTCAAATAATCCGGACTTAATCAAAAAGTCCGCCTTTTGTAAATACCACACAAAACATCCAACACGCACTTCCTACTGTGCCATTGAACCCAAATATTTCAGATACAAACCTGCCTAAAACGTGGTTCAAAACTAACTTAATTATCTCTCAACTGTCCGTGACCTGTACCTAATGTTCAAATTTGAATGCCACTGAGTAATTTACCGAAGAATTCCTGTATCAACGAAGCTCTGGGAAGTCCAAGAATCATAATCAAAGTTCCAACGAGAAAGTTATGGTCGTCCGGTTGACACACGATCGATTTCAAGGGTAAGGGTAATTGGGCACACCCCTGCTGCTGGCCTCCGTCTCGATTTGAAAGGCCCCAACACAAAGGTTCAGTCTTCAACAGCCTCCAAACCCCGTGAAACCGATTTCTCACCTGGTCAAGATAATAACAACCAAACCACACATCTTGGGGGAATTCACCAATGAAGTAAACCGTTGTGCCATTACGTGGCCCCTAGCGTAGTAAATACCAGGAAGAAACCCACCTTGTGAGCCAGCTCCGAGTCCTTTAACATCCGGGCTTCGCTTCCCCGCGGACGCCGGGTTCCTGCCTCCTTCCTCCGGTCCTTTCTTCCCTTATTTCCTTTTTTTCTTTTTTTTTTTTTCTCGCTTACTTTCTCCTCCCTGCTTGATTTCCTCTCTCTCCCTATGCCTTCTCCTTTGATTTCCAATGCACCCTCCTCTCTCACTTTTTATTTGATTTTCTCCCTTTCTCTTATCTCCCTTTCCATTAGATATTATTATTATTATTTTGTTTGACCAAATAAAGTATCACCTCCCCCACCCAATTTACTCTCCTACTTCATGCCCAACAAGGCCAGCCTTCATGCAAATTTCAAAGCCATTTCCTCATGTAGTTTAAGACTAAGGGTGCTATATAGTGTCCTGGCCTCACCCGGTGCCACATGGACACACGACTGATGGCAATTTTTTCTAAAATACGAATTCCGACACTTATCTGACCTGGGTACCAGACACAAGAAATTCAGAATGATGAAACCGCTTTCAAGAACCGAGATCTAGAAAATCTGCTTTTCCTCCAGACTATTTCGCAAATTATCGTTGGCCTTTTCAAAAAAAATTAAATTTAAATTTTTCATGGGTTTTACATGTTCGGGGTCGAATTATCAGCACCAAACCTCTCTTGAATCTTGATGAAATCTTTGTTGAAGTTCGTCAAGAGGAGAACTATAAACAAGTTATGCTTGGTTCTTTGTCATCACCGTCATCAATCTTCCACCAGTGGTCGCTGAAACTCCTATGGAGTCAAACAAAATCGCTTAGTCGTTATCTATGGTGCAACCACCGCCAACGCCATCAGGTACTCAAAGCAACGCGGTTGAAACTTCAATGGTTGTTTCACAGCAAATGGGGTTCCGAGAAGTCAATGAAGTTCTAATGGAAAAGGATTCCAAGTGACGAAGAAATCAGAGACCGCGTATCCTCTGGCTGAGATTCCTTTCTCAAAGGCCCAACTTGATCACCTTAGCAAGCTGCTCTCTCCCTCTACGTTGTTGCCTACAAGCTCATCTCATGTTGCAAAGTCTGGTACTGCATTATCTTCTTTTACATACCCAAATGAAAAGGTGAACATTGGATTATCGATTCCGGTGCTTCTGATCATATGACCAGAAACCTTTCATTATTTTCAACTTATGCTCCATGTTCTCACAAACAATCTATTAAGATTGCAGATGGTTCTTTTACTATTGTGGTTGGTGTAGGTTCAATTAAACTTAATCGCACATTCTGCTTATCTGACGTCCTTCATGTTCTCGAATTAACTTGCAATTTGTTTTCCATCAGTAAACTTACTGTCATGCTTCATTGTGTTGTTAACTTTAATTAAAACTTTTGTGTGTTTCAGAACTGTAAATGTCGAATGTATGATCAAGGATTAATGAGATCAGCCTTACATTCTAATGCAGAATACTTTCGAACTAGTTGTTAAGCGGTTATTGGTTCTTCCCCTCTTTCTTGTCAACAGCAAATAATGCTTCTTCATAGTTGTTCTCATCAACAGCCAATTTTTAAAGAGATAATATCTCTAATTATTTTCCAAGAGATAATATCCCTCATAATATCTCTCTTTCTAAGTGATAGCATTCCTTAACTCCCTGAATTTTTCAAGGCCCACGACCAGTTTTTTTTTAAATTGGGAATATTTTGGTTGCAAAATCTGATTTTATCTCAGCTAATTTGGCTTGACGAATCAGTGAGGGTCCCTGAAGTCTTCAAATTCTAGCCTCAACCCACTTTGATATTCTTCCTAATTCTGCTCCACAAAATCTGCCCATAACAATAGAAATTTCTCTGCTGAAGGGAGTCTCTCTTAATAACTAATCAACTCATGTTCTTCATCCATGTCACCTCTATCCTCTCTCTCTTCCACCTCTCACTTAATTCAACTACAATTTCTTCCGTGTTACACCCTTCAGAAAATCAGAACATGTCAAATACCACTGGTAGAACCATTCAGCCATTTGACTTGCTTATACCGGCGTAAACAGAAATGCAAACTAGATAATGGTATCTGAGAAAAATCCCAGTCACCAAGATTCTGGCTCTATGTCTGGTTCTTGATCCAAGATTGATGACCTTTGAAATTCCAATTACTTTGAGGAAGGGTACTAGCATTATACCAGCATCCATTTGATTTTCTCACATATGCTCACTTGTCTAGACACATGCAGTGTTTTATCACTCATCTTGCTGGTACAGAGGTTCCAAGGACAATACAAGAAGCATTGAAGAGCATTGAATAGTCAAAGGCTGATAATGAAGAAACGAGGGCTCTTAAATTGAATGATACATGGGAGGTTGTTCAAAAGCCTATGGGAAAGTCATGTCGGATGTAAATGGGCATTCACAAAGAATGCACTGGGATATTCAAGAGAACGACATAAAGTGATCGCTTGTGGCAGAAAGTTATACCAAGCCCATGGTATTGATTATCAAGAGACCTTTGCACTTGTTGCAAAGATTAACACAATACGAGTTTTGCTATCCTAGTCGCAATAGATTTACTGGCACTCCTTTCCATTGGATAAGAAAGTTAAGCTCCTAATATCTATAAACTTTAAGAGTGAAGTGCGATACACTTATTCGGGCTTGATAAAGATAATACATGCCTGTGCTGTGTCGCCCTCAAAACGCTTCTACGCTTCCAAAGTTTTTTTTAAATAATCATCATGGAGTATGGGTTTGACTGAAAATCATAATCCTTCATTATGGATATAAACAAGTCACATGAACGTATTCCTTATAAGAGAGATGAAGAAAAATAATCATTATCATTGTTTGGTGGAGTTTAATTAATAGTTACTTAGAATGGATAATGTTGAGATGGGGCAAAGGTCCATGAAGATGTCACAGCATTTGACAGACTGATAACCATGTATTGGGGATAGATTATCTAATAAAGGGACTTTATTTCGTAGAAAATATAGTTCTCTTAATCATTTCAAGGAGACGAGTATGATAAGGTAAAATCAATTAGATACCCAATGGATCTAAAACCAAACGAAGACAACAAAGATGATTATTGTGGTAGATAAACGTAGATATCATGGTTAGTAGGAAAACTTAATTATTTGGCCCACACGTGACCGTATTACTGCTCCCGTAGTCAGTAAGTCAATATATGCATGCCTCTTTAGAAACTCACATGAGAGCAATAAACTGAATATTGAGGTATCTCAAGGGTACTCCGAGAAGAGGACTTTTTTTCAAGAAGGGTGAAGGAACTAGAATAGAGATCTTCACTGATGCGTATCAAGGTGTGCAACTTATGGATAAAAAGATCAACATTAGGGTATTATCTGATTTATTTCATGAATTTGGTAACTCTGAGAAGCAAAACAAATGTCAGATCTAGAAGTAGGCAGTACAGAGCTAATAGCCTCAAAGACATGGTATTTACAGAATCACCATGGTTGAAAATATTAGGTAGCACGGCAATCAAGATAGAATGCTTATCAGAATTCCCTAGCGACAATAAGGCTGCCATCTCAATCTCACACAATCTTGTTCATCATGATTGCACCAAACATGTAGAGGTCAACATACATTTTATTAAAGAGAAAATAGAGGAAGGAACAATCACAGTGACATATGTTCCAATCTCCGAGCAAGCTGCGGATATTCTCACAAAGGCTTTATCTGGGCTCGCGTTTGAGAGTTGCAACAAGCTGGGATTGAATAATCTGTACAGCCCAGCTTGAGAGGGAGTGTGAGCTTACACTGTATAGTTTAGGAACAAAAGCTATCTTTATTCTGTTATAGAAGCATTTCCTAATTTCTAGGAGCAGTAAGTTACATGAACGACTAGTTCATTATAAAAAAAGGAAATCAACCTGTATTTTTTAATTTTTTGGAGAAATAAAAAAGCAATGTTCTTCAACCTTTTGTTTCCCTATTAGCTTTAAATATGCTACAATAACTCAGCCAAAGATCTCATCAAGAGTAAATTGAAGCCTGCACCCAAGGGAACCTAAGAGCCACACTGAAACTGGAAAATGACACAAAAAATAAAAATAACAACAAATTAATAATAATAATAATAATAATAAAAGAAAGAAAAAGAATATTTAGGATACCTAGCAGGAACTATTGATTATGACTGCATGTGACAAAGTGTATCAATCTCAATTTCGTGGGATTTGTGATGCTGATTGGGCTTCAGATCCTGATGACAGAGAATCAAATTTGGTTTCTGTTTGTTCCTTGGTTCAAATATTTTGTCTTGGCATTCAAACAAGCAACATACAGTCTCTAGGTCTAACACTGAAGTTGAATACAAGACTCTTGCAAATTTGATTGCAGAAGGCACCTTGGTTACAAGCCTTAGCTGACTGAATTACAGATTCCTTGCATTCAAAGCATCCCAGTTATGGTATGATGGAATTTGCAGCAGTAATTATGCTTTCTTCAAACCCACTTCAGCATGCCAGAACAAAGCATATTGAACCTGATTTATACTTTTTAAGGGAGAAGGTTTTACAAAGAAGAATCGAAGTTAAACATATAACTTCACAAGACCAAGTAGCAGACATTTTAACCAAAGCTCTGTCCAGTTCCGGATTCTTAGATTAAGAGACAAACCAAAGTAGAAAGTAGAATGTTAGAAAACTAGGATGGTTAAAAAAATAAAGGCAAATAAAACACTATGAGATGGTTGGAGTTTAGTTAGAGCTAAGCAGATATTAAGCAATAGTCGGTTTATGAGAGCTTGTCTGTTATCATCCTCAAACGATATATATAAACTCTGTGGTAGCCAAAGAAATCGTGTCTAGAGTGTCCATCCATCTTCATATTTTCATTTTCTATTCTCCTCGGATTTTCCTTTTCTGTTTCCCAGAAACAAGAAAAGGACTGAACTGTTTGGTAAATGATTCAATGCTGAACATTGAATGGAAGCTACAATTTGCCCTATTTTTATCAGCAAGTAGAACATTTAAGTTCCTTGTCGGCAATAAAATCAAATTTTATCCCGGACGCCATTATTTAATTCTTTTCTACGGTTTCGTGTCAATTTCTTCTTTTTTCTTACCAACCAAACAATGAAAACGAAAGCAAGGAAACATTTACCTTGACAAGGAGAATGAAATATATTCGAGAATCGACTCGTGGAGCAAGAAGACAGAGAAAAATCGCCGCCCTTGAACGCGCTGGGAGGTTGGTGGGCGCCAATAGAATTGGGAAGGCGGCGGCGACGGACTTTCGGGCGATCGTCGTCGTCCTCTTGGGAAGTTGTGGTTGAGGATGAAGTTTAGAACGAAGCTGCAGATTCGATGGCGTCAGGATTTTTGAGCCGTTGTGGTGTTATTGGTTCGCCCCAGTCCCATTCTGGCAGGGAGAAGACCGATGGAGATGAAGGAGAAAGAAGATCTCCGGCTTCCTATCTGGGGCGGTTGGAGCAGCGGATGGGCATCTACAAAGGGGAAGTTTGGCCTCAACAATGGGTTTGGCTCTGGTATTGGACTATTGTTAAGCCACCAAAAAGCGTTCAAATTTCTGAAATAATGTTAAAATATATCAAATACTGAGTTTTGTACGGAAATTGTACGTTTGCAACAAAAAGATAAATCGCTTTAGGAAGATAATTAAAGAATACGCGACAATAACCTGAACGCATAATCGAGCCTACTAAAACCGCTAAACTTAACGATCATGATTTTTGCGATTTTAATTTTCGTTGCATTAACCGCAATGCCACTCTATTAACAACAAGTAGCTTAAAGCGATTAAATGTCACCGCATAATCGCAATCGTTTTGAGCCAACAATTCGCTTGATTTGAAACTTTAAAAACCGCCGCTTCCTACATACTTCAAGAGAATCAATTAATACGCCCAGCAATGATCAAGATTTACAAGATTACTTTAAATTTCAATACTTTCCCCGAATCGATTTTATCTTTTTTATTTTCAAACTATCATTTCGGTACAAAACTCTCAAATACTTTGTATTTGGGAACAAATTCATGTTTTTTCTTGAAAAATTTGAATAAAAATATTATTTTTTATTTCATATATTTACATTTGTCTTTTTATAAGAAACGATTGCTTTCTAGAAAACAAAAATATTTTTATCAAAATCAGACCAAAATTAATAAATAATGATATTTAAAATTTGGATTTTCAAAAGTTACTTTAACTAAGTATGTTACCCTTCAAATTTTCGGACTTGAATTAGTGTACTGTATGGTCCGGCAATCATTTCCGGCGGACCGGCCCAGTCTGTCAGGCAGTTATCATGGCCCATGTCTAAACTAAAATCTATTGAAAAGCCAAAATGTAATGGGGGAATGCTTAACCTAGATTCTGAGATAATAAAATGGGAAAACTAATCATCGAGTAATGAGCGTAGACGGCAGTTTTTTTTCTAACCTAATCAATGGTCTCTGTGTCTGTTCGGGTTAATCCAAATACATGTAATGTAGCTTTTACCATCTTATGGTTCATCCCTTACTTCCTACTTTTATTAATACCTCGAAAGATTGACATGAAAAGAGTTCTTTTGTGATTTAGCTGAGGACATCCCTATAATTCAATAAAATAAAACAAATGAAAACTATATTTTAGTGCATTCTTACTTCAATTTATTTGAAAAATTATAACCAAAAGACTTAAACCAATGTCAGCCCCCTAATTTAAAAATATTTCGATAATAGAAAAATATTGATAAATGACATAAAAAACCGATACTATCATGCTGGATACAGTAGATAACCTCATACCTAAAATTTATTTGACCATTTATCAAATATTTCATTATCTTCAAATGTTTAAAATTAAGGAACTGTGGCTTCAAGCTTTTTTTTTTCCTAATTTTTCAAAATATATTAAAATAGGACCTATAGTTTTCTCGAATAAACTAGTGAGAGGCAGACGTTTTCTAAAAATTCAAGAAAACATGTTTCATGAATGATTTCTCAACATTGGAACATTTCAAAGAATGGAGATCAATCATATATTTTGAAAAAAATTAGGGACCAAAATATTTAAAACAAAGTCATGTCTCTATTCAAACATATCATAAAGATGCAAACACCGAAGAAGTAATCCAATAACCTTAGTATTTATTAAACCTTAGTGCATTTGACCAATAAACCTCGAATACTACCATATATGTGCGTATAATAGACTTTACTTAAGGTTTATCAGCCTCATACTCTGCCGCTTATTTAATTCATTTATCAAATATCTTATCTTCTTTATCAAATATTTTTTAATTCAAGTATCATTAGTTTCATCATATTATAAGTCTTTTGTCCTAATTTTTTCACAAATAAATGTTAGGGACCTATAGTTTTCCCTAATAAATAGTGAGATGGAAATTTTTTCTAAAAATTCAAGAAAACATATTTCATGAATGATTTCAACATCGAAAACATTTTTACCTTTTTGAAAAAGAAATAATTTATTGATTCAAATTTCAAACCAGCAATACATATCTAATAATAGAATTATAGAGTCAAATCGTTAAACTTTAAAAGACAGATGGAAGAAAGTTCTAGGTTAATAACATAAACACCCAATGAAGCCCACATATTCGAAGAAATCTGATGAATCTATCAGGAATAATTTATTGCGACGCCAAAACCGAGGGTCCGTTAACAACCCGTCAACCCACGACATTAGGATGCTCTGCAACCCACACCATCATTTAAAATTCCAAGTGAGCTTCCTTGTACAGGAACTCTACCCAAGGTACAAACCCGGTCCCAAATAATCAATTAATAACCATAATGTATCCATGCTGGGAAGAAAAGAACAAGTACTTAATTCCCCGCAGATCTAATAATTACAAATACATCAATTATATACAATAATTCAAGAGTTAATAAATTATTTTTATTCAACATATATTAAAATGTACAATTTCTAATACATGTTATACAAAAGTTCTACTAGCCACAACCCAAATTTTTCTTCTAATGCAAACTTAGTGAGCATTCTCAGATGATTCTTCAGACTTGAAATGGTGATCCTGAGAGTGGAGCAAAACCCAAGAGTTTAAAATTTCACACGGGCTTACTCCCAATCTAAGCACATGCCACGACAAACAATCCACATCCAAGCAATTACACGAACCCACTAATGTCTACACGACCAACTTCATGTCCCCAAAGCCCTCACCACTTCTTACATGGCGCCACAGTTCAACTAGGAAGAAATATCCAATAAAATAAAAGCTTTTGTTGGTCTAAAACCCACTACCAAATCCTCGATAAATACATCGTGACTACTCCTCCGGAGCGCAGAATCATTTGGATATTTCTCCCTAAACAAATACGGTCCTCATTCAGTGATCTGTCAGACAACTCTCCAAGGCAATTTTCTAAAATCTTCCCTTGGAACGATTCACAAACATTTCGTTTTCTTTCAATTTCATGTCATGCACTACCTATTCTGTAGAGTGCCCCAAAGAATGGAATGCAAGACGCAATCTCAAAACATTCATGCTTAATATATTCACATGTATATATATATTAACATAATTAATTCAAACAAATCATGTTATTAAATTCACATCACAATATCAAAATTAGCTCATGGGCTAATTAGCAAACACAAGCAATTCAATTTGAATCACTTACAACACACATTTTCAGCAATTGCCAGGTCCACATGATTCACAGCAGAATGTTGGCTAAACCCTCATTGCACCGTTTCACGCTACCAGTTCCTGGGGATTTTCTCTCCACTGATCTAAAGGTTTTGAGACCGAATCTGACGCTAAATCAAGCCCCGTAATATCCCTAACCTATAAACATGCCTAGCCAAATAATATCACAAGTGAGAAAAGATCCTCTACCTTTGGAGTTGTCGCGAATCTCCACCAAATCACGCCCACACGCAGCCCTCGGGGCCAAGTAGTAACGCCTTTTACTTGCCCGCTGGTAACTAATCATCTGAATGCCAAAATTCAGAGAGAAGAGTTCTCTCTCTCTAAAACTCCAAAATCTCATTTCATCAGACGCTACCATTTTGAAAGTTAAATGGAGAAGCATAACTATTTCAAGTTGTCTCATTCTCATTAACATTTCCTATAATTCTCCTATCTTGTCATTTTTCTTTATTACATACGGCCCAATTCAAGCTACTTCATTTATCATCTTCTAATCTTAAATGTGTCATAAGAATACATGTAATAGGTGACTTTTTTCTTTCAGATCTACATATCTCTCAAATCCGCTTTTACAAAGACCCATACCCGCTCGAAACGTGAAATTCGATCGTTCTCTGACCACGAAATTTACATGGTAGCTAGATTCGTGAGACGATTCCAACAAAGGAAGTCCGTTTCACATCTAGATTTAGAAAATGGATTTGACTGAACATAATTTTACCATTTTTTCTAAAATTGAAGTTTTCTCAACCACACCTATGATTCTAGTTATGTAGCATAGGGACAACTATGATTTGATGTCTCTATCCAATCGAATATGTTTTATTTGAATTGTCTTACTATCGTATCAAGATGACTTAAATCCATACATCGCAGAATTAACTTCTATAAAAAACTATTCAATTGTTAACAAGTCGACGACAAAATCACAAAAAAAAACAAGGTAAAAACTTAAATCCACGTAGTTAATCACTTTATCGAGAAAGAGGATAGATGCTTATTAATAAAATGACAACAAAAAAAAAACCACCCATCTTCGCTTAAAAAAAAAAAGGCTAATAGAGAAAAAGATGAATAAACATTATAACATTTCAAAGCATGGAGAACAATATATATATATATATATATATATATATATATAAAGGGTAGATAGGTTGTCTAATGAGTTAATTCTCCTAAAAAATAATTTCAGTTTAAATTTATAAATTATGTTTATGGTAAAATTTTATTTGAAAAAAAAAATTACTAGTCATAATTTGAGTTAAAATTTTATTTTAAAAATAGGATTAATTGACATGAATAATCTCAACTTTAACCTCATTCTTTCTTAGTTATCCACCTTGCGATAACTGGGGAATAAACCTACTTTATAGAGTGCCTCGTTAGTCAAACTGATTGGTAATCGGCTAGAGGAGTAAAAAATGTATGTGACATTCTTCCTCCAAACCCATTTAATGTCCTACAAACCTGAAGACTTTTCTTCTCTTCCTAACTCGCTTCAGAGCTCTCTTCCCCTTCTTCTTGTTGGCTTTCACCTCTCACTAAGCTTCATCTAAATGTTGTCAGTTTGCTTTCGCTTTGTTTCCACAGTTTTTGGCTATATCTCCATTGTAAAGCACTCAGCAATGGGAGATATTACGCAGTTGGAGATATTGTGACAAGGTAAAATGTTGGGTCATCATTAGCTGTAAATTTATAAAGTTAGATTTTTTACATTCATTTGGTTTTTGTGTGCACCTATTTTTACATTAATTTGTAAAAATTTTACATTTTTTATGTGTGAGGGATTCTTTAAGTTGTGAAATTTGAAATTTGAAAAATTTAGGTCAAAATTTCCTTTTTTACTGTTTTATAATAGGTAGGATGTGTTTGAATGTTGCTAGGGTTTTTAATTTAAGCAGTGATTTTGTTGTTTTGATTTTGTGATTATGTTATTCTTTAACAAATGGAGAGTGTCACATTACGATTTTGGCATGGTGGATTGTTAAAGAAGAATTTAAATGAGTTGTAGTATTTGGGAGGTCAAGAGAGGACGTTCAATGTTGATCCTAATTAGAACCTGTGGTTGGTTCTAGCTCGGAAGAATCACCCAAAAAAGTGTGGGCCATATATGAAAATTGAGAAGGTATATTACTTGATTCTAGGTAAAATTCTAGATGAGAGGTTAAGGAGGGTTTATTGTGATAAGGAGGTGCTACAAATGAGTGCAATTGTTTTAGGAAATAGGTGCATTGACTTGTATGTTTTGCATGGAGTTTATGAACCTAAAATCATGCTCATGATTGAAGCTAACATCCTTTTAGATAGTGCATCAAGCCAAGGAACTCCCAAAAAGAAGGCCCAACAACCTAGGAGGAAACTGACACCTGTGGAGGTCCCAGCGATAAAGAAACCCCTCACCCATCGAAAAAATCCCCATTGAGTCAACAAATCATGAATATAAAAAGACCAAAACCCTTCCCACATGGTGACTCAAAACCCATTCCCGTAAAAATCCTTCCACTTAATAATTCGTGAAACCCCTCAATTTGGCAACCTATGCAGGAAACCCTGTAGAAGGGACCATAACCCCATTGAACCCCTTTAGAAAACCAACCAATCCCATAAGAAAATCAATCCACCCAACCTTGAAACTGACCCTACCTAACTTTTTATGAGCCAAACCAACTCCGAAGTTAGCCAGACAACCAAACTTATCAGATTATTATGGATTAGTATGGATTGTATACCTAAGAGTCCTCGAGGTGGGATGATTCAGTTAGTAGCCTTCTTTAGAGTGATGAGAAAGGATCCAATTTATGAGCTTCAGGGTTGACTCTCAAGAGAATGTTGATCAGGATGTTGATCTAGAAGATTTGCAGTAGAAGATGATGCAATTTTTTCAAATATCGAGAAGGGAAGCATGAAGATGGATGCATTAGTATTTAGGTAGACAACAAGAGATTGAGTGAGGGGTGCAATAACAAATTGACTGAGTTAGCACAACATCTATAGAGAGAGGCAGTTAAGGGTAGATTAGGTGCTTAGAAAAAAGGATTCTAGACTTTAGTAGGAGGGGTCACCATCTAGTAGGCCTTAGTGTGTAAGGACAGAAGAGAATAACATGGTGAAATTAAGAATTTTGAATTATAAAGAAGAATAAGATATAAGTGGAGGAGAATGAGGGCAGGGATCAATGTGAATGAGAACACATACTTCTCAACATTTTAGTGGAAAGTAGGTTTGAGATTTCCAAATAGTGATACATTTAAGAAGGCAGTTACTAAGCTTGCTATAACATAGGGTGGAAATTTGAACGTTGTTGTCAACAACAAAATAGGCAAGAAATACTAGTGGAAGTGTTCGACAGTCATTCCTTTTAGATCAGATGCATCTTAGGACTCAAGGAGGCATGTTTTGTCATGAAGTCGTGGATGAGAGTACAAGGTAACAAAATATGGATGCCAACAAGAATGAAATCAACATACTTACAGTAGCTTGAAGTGTTTAAAGCAAGACCCCACTAGCCTGTAAATGAAATTATTTAGATTGTTAGGGGGGCATATAAGGTGATTATTAAAAAGACTCTTGCATATAAAGTCAAATATTATGCACATAAATGCTTCGGGCGTGGGTCTAAGGTAAGAGGTTATAAATGCTTGAAGGTATTCGAAGCCCTAAAAAACAAGCTCAGACACTTATGTTACACAGATTAACTAAGTGTGGAAACTTATCCATTAGTTTTCAAAGGTTGTTTATTGTTTTCATGGACTAAAAGAAGACTGTCGGGAGGTCAGAGGGAAGTTGATGTGTGTCATGCATGTTTTTAAAGACTTTTCGTGGAGACAGTCATAGCTGGGAGTAGATGGACGCATACACAAGAGGGTGCCATGGAATCAACAAAATTCTATAACCTATAATCTCCTATCACATTACCTCATTCCCCACCAACCAATTAAGGATCCAACCGAATTTCTCGAAGCGACGAACCTCTGACTCTTTAATTGACTTTTTTCAAGTTTAACTGCACTGCGGCATAGCTCATGATCTTATGAATAGAATCAAAGATGATATAAATCAAAAGAACTACCACCTGAGTGGTAACCACCAAAATCTATACACATATAATCGAGTTTCCATTTACTTATACATACAAAAACAACTTACATTCCACTACATATTCGTGAGCCGCCAGACCTGACATCGCGGATGAACCCTTACCGTGTTGGCCTGTACCGTATGGATGTTTTCAGACGCCTTCCGCACTCCACACTGACAAACCCGTATGCTTTACGCTTAGTGGGAAACATATCTGATAGCGTAAACACAAATACATAACAAGAATGTATATCGACCTTCAGAGTTCCAGATTTACATATTTACATACATAAATGTTCTTGTAACAAACTTAAGCTTGTTCGCATCTCTCATCTACTAGATCAACTTATAATTTTATAACTATCTTATACTTACTCGTGAATTACTCTTATGGCGTACTCTATCCTTATTTGATCTATATCAGCAGTAAACTTATTCTTTATCCACTCTTACTTATAGCATTCGTGATCTTATACTATAGTATTCTATCTGGTACTTATAGTATCTCGTATCTTATACTTATAGCATTCCTGGACCTTATACTTATAGCATTGATTCTATAATGTGTAGACTTCTCGTATGTCAGACTGAGTTTATACATGTACTTATACTTATCTCAGCTTATACTTATTTCCGACTTCCGTAGGAGTTACGTAATCCTATGCTTATACAGAGATATTTAAACACGATTGTACTTATCTCTATCTCAGACTCCTGTAGGAGCTTACGAACTTTATACTCTATACTACTCTAAGTTTGCACTTGTTCGAGGTACCCTTAGGTAATTATGGTAGATTACGGAACTATTTTCTTATACCTAAGTACTTTGTAAGTACTACAAAACTTATACTGCATTTCAAGATTCATATTTGTACTAATAATTATATCCATTTCTTTATTTTAATTTATACTTGTATTATTGAACTTATTCTTGTATTTCAAATCTTAGGCATTTGTATTACGTAACTTTATACATGTATTTCCTATTTGGTGTTTGTCTTAAGGTGAGTATATACTGTTTTACTGGGATTCTCTATTTGTGTTACGGTAACTTTATTCCCTGTCTTGCATTGATCTTATACTGCGGTTACGTAATCTGATTCTTGAATTTTAGATCTTATTCTATATATGAAGGCACCTTAAACATAAAGCCGAACATATCGTAATCATATCACATACAAGGTCGATCGGGATTTATATAGATGGATTTTTATAATAATCCTTCTCGTAGGTATAGATCACACTGTTACATATACCAGTTTATACGTATTCGTAAATTATATCCTAAAACAAACAGAGTCATTTGCTCATATCGTAGCCTACTCTGACTTTGATGGCCATTTCTTATGCGAGAATAGGCAGAGGCTATTATCTGGACTTCCCTGTAGAGTTTCAAAGAGCTTATTCAGATACAAAAGTACCCATAGGTACCACACAGATTCAATATACGTAAGTACCCGTAGGTACGACTTTATACTTATTTTACCGATATGGGAGTACCCGTAGGTACTACAGAGCCGACTGGGCATGTGAGTACCCGCCAGAGGTACCTGCGGCACGATGGCGAGGTACCCATTTTACTTATTCTTTATTCATGGTTCAATTACAGGTCTCACTCACTACTCTAGACCAACTAAAGTGAAATGAGTAGATTTGAGAGACAGATGATTTAATTTCCAAAAAGTGCAATTTTGAACCCTATATTAGATAGGTTTGGAGTGCTACAAGATTAATCATGCGTCATTTATACCAATTGGAAAGAGTTCTAGTTTTCTGAAGACTTATTCCATTTAGAGGGGTATTTTGGTTGTTTTGCGTATTTCAGGCACTCTCGGAGTTCAATTCAATACAAAAGATGAATCATGAAGTTGGAATTCAAGTCTCAGCCATCAACCAACCTAAGAATCAATGAAAACAAAGCAAAGTTGAAGAAAATTTGATGCGCAGCTACAAGTGTGATGAAAAGCAAGTGAAGGATCAATGTAGAATTATGCAGCGGTGGCCTCGCTTAAGATTGCGAAAATTCTCAAGAATCTTAGCGAAAATTTCGCAACCTGCGAAATGCCACTCGCTAGACCACTCCAAATTTCGCTTAGCACCGGCTCTTTAGCGAAAATAATCGAGCTCTCTCGCTTCTCATTGAAGAATTCGCTACTTTACGAATTCTTTAGCAAGAAGTAAATCTCGTCGCACCTACCGAATTTTGCTACGATCTGCTGATTGCCAATTAGCTTAAATTCTTCACTTAGCCAAAATTGATGCCTCACATGCTTTGTAATTAATGCCAAACCATTTCCAAACTGGTGTATTACTTAATTGTCCTATAACTTAGCCAATTTATAGGTTTTTTGGTATTTTCACTGAGCTGGGTTTCATGAGGTTCCTCTCGCTTGTAATCCTGCAACAATTTTTGGAACAATTAGAGGAGAGGCAAGAGGCTTGTAAAAGCCATTTTGTAACAAAGTCCTGTGATTTTATTTAGGTTTTGCTTTCCTCTCTCCTCTTTCTCTTTACTTTCTCTACCGCCAAACACCCCTGAGGATGACAACTCAAGAGACGTCACAGCTCTCCTCTCGTAAGGCGGGGAGCTAACTGTGGGGCATATGCACGCGTCCTCAGACTAAAAAGCCAGGCAAGGTGATTTATGGCCCTTATATTCCTAAACATGGCAGACAACATTGAATGTTATTGATTTGGCCATCACTTTCCATGCTTGGGTAGGATCAGCAGATATTCATGGAGGAGAAGCACTGTGATTCTGAAGGTCTTGAATGAGCCTCCCGAGACAATATTTACATGTTAGGGTTCTTCAAATTAGGTTAACAAATATTATCGCTATTATTGGCCATACCTCCATAATAGGACAACAAGGCACGTGAGATGCAATCGTTATTCTTGATATTCTACGACCTCAAAATAGAGAATTAATAATGTTGTGGTTTTAAAAGGCCATAACCGCGATGCTTAATCTGATGGACTCGTCAGAGTTTGTCACGGGTGAGTTTGCTAGTTAAATATAGATCCCATGCATGCATGGACTATAGGTCAGTATGTCATAACGCCGAGGATAAAACCCAAACACTTTATTTCATTCACTGGCTGGTGTTAAAAATCCAAATCAAAGTTAATCTGCACCTTTTACTTTCGGGCTTTTATAAATTTCGCTTCAACCATTCCCACCGCTTTTTGAAACAAAATTCAAAGAGTCCAAATAGAAAGCTTTATACCTTCTTCGCCGGTGCGATGCAAACCATTTAGGATGTAGAAACCCATCCCTCGTGTTCACTAGATCACTATATCAGTAGTGTAGCTTGACTACTGGCAAAGAGGTAGGAACTTTGTGTGCATATAAATTTTGTTGATTTTAGTCACCTCATCAGGGCAATTTAATCAAATGGCTGGCCACAGCTGGGGATGGTGCCAAACTACAAATGAAGTTGAAGAGTACTGATCCACATCACGCGGCGTAACCTTTTACCTCTTTTTTGTAACCTCGCTTGAACGCGCTTTTTAGCAATGAAAGAATCGCGACCGTTTCGGGCTGACCAGCTTTTCGCATTCAAATCATTTTATTGTTGTTAGTTAATTTTAATCTTTGCAAGCTACATGGTTGCTCTTTGTTGTCTCTAAATTATGGTGTTTATGCAACGATGGGATAGAGACACATCGGGTAGGTGCATAGGATAAATTCTGTTGACCCGGTAGTGAGGTTAGTGTGCATTGATACCATGGATCCCATGCACGGCTGTAATTGACGGGAACCCCGTGAATCAAATGTATAGAACCATGAGGATCGGATCCACCCACACAGAGTTAGTGCCCCATCTGTATCATTCCTCTGTGCGAAGATGTAGCGGTGAGACGTATTTAGTACCTCTTACTCCCCACATATCATGGTATGGAAAGTAAATCGCACACTCATATTAGGGATTTTGAGGTTTTGCGCTACCTTGAGGAAGGTATGATGGACATGGATTCTTTGACTAAAAGCATTTCCATTGACTGCAAGAGACAGGCGAATATGGCCCGACTCATTGAGCTGAAATGAGTAGAAATTGGGCTCATTTGCGGTGAGTTCTGAAAGATTTTAGTCTCATAAAACCCGATAATTTGAAAAGACAAATCTACACATTTGCCGGCTCATGATGGTGAAGATTTTACGGTGTTGGAAATATTTATGGAGACCATCGGTCGTACTTAAATCATGGGTTTGATACATGGATCTTTGGTAAACCATTTACATGGTGGTATGTCTCTGCCATGAAGAGGCGGCTATTTGGAAACTCATGTGTGGGGAGACTTTTAACATAAACATCTGATGAAGCCATGGATTTTTAAATTATGTGGCTGAAACTGAGGTTGGGATGAACCTAACCACTAGAAGAATTGGATAAGATAAGGACCACCGGTCGATCAAAGGGAGGGATGTCCTTGCCCGAAGAAATGAGAGATGAGCTAGGATTTCCCACCTAGCTAGGAAGGTGAAGGCTTGAAGGCAAGCGGCTCCAAAGAGAGGTGCATCTGGTATTTGAAAAATCACAACTTTCAGTCCAATCCTTGCACCAATTCCAGAAATGCAATAAATCGGTAAGAACCATAAATAGCATAGCCTAGAGTGAAGGATTTGATGTCGAATGTGTAAACAACGAGACAATACAAGCCGACAATCCAAATGCTCCTGGTATACAATTTAATTTGAGGAATCACCTAACCTTGCATGAGAATTGACCCCACAGCATGTACCACAGGTGCAAGTACCGATTTGGTTCCCCACCATGAATCCTGGCATTACCATCACTCTTCTCGATTAGAACAAGCTATATTGAATTTGGTAAGGTGGTGAAGCGGCTTTGTTTGAGGAACAAAAGAATCAATCTTGTGGCCAGCACAGAAGGATTGATACGTAGAAGTACCTTTGAATGGATAGATGGGCTTGAGAGCGTCTGAACGAAAAAAATTGATAACTGTTGATCACCAAAATCAACAAGTTGTTAAATTACGAGAGAGAAGTTTCCATCACAAACACTTCCAAATCCAGGAATTCATGAGGTAGGATCATCGGAAACAATTCGGGAATGGATGAAGTTGAAATTTGTAATTACGAGGAGTGGAAAGGAGTTTGATGACCTATGCGAAGTGCATTGAAGAGTCGATCGAGGAAAGTGCGGTCCCGAGCATATTCTCTGAAGGAGGATTCAATCAAATCTACTTATACCACCTCCATTTCCACAAGCACTTAGAGGAAAAGAAGGCATCTCGACAAGCGGGCATTTAGAGGTCTTAAGAGCGAAGTAAAGGTTAACATACCTTTCTTGGACTGTCAAAAAAGTCCTTCTTATGCAAAATTTTGAAAGATCTTTGCGATCAGAGGATTAGGCATTGAGGAAAGCATTTCTCCTTGAACATATCGGTGCCATAATCCAAAGCGAATACATCGAATACAGATCTGGATCTCCACAATTCCAGTCAATATTGGTGGGAATTGCATAGAAAAGTCCTTGCTTGATTTAGGAGCAGTGTGAACCTAATCTTAGTATTCGAGTACCACAACTGATTAGGTCTAGGTGAACTTAAACCTACCAACATCACTCTCATTGTAGATGGGTCGGTGAAAATCCACAGGGATAGTTGAGGATGTCTTAGTGAGAAATAGACAAATTCTTGCCGAGTAGATTTTGTAGTGCTCGACAGGAGCCATTTGCAAATGAACCCGATCATGCCAATCATCACGGGAAGACCATTTACGCCCTTTACTTGTCACGATCATCAATTCTTGCCCAGAAATGATCATCTGACTACGTTTGGTAACATGACATTGGAGTTGAACATATTATTTCACTTGAACATGACGCAATTAATGGAAACTGAAAATCAAGTGACTAATGATGTGTGCTCAGTGTGTCAGGATGCAGGGAAGCTGAATGACCAAGAACTACAGGATATAGCCAACCCAGGTGAAGCAGGTGTTGTGGTATTGCCATCAATAGCCACTGTAGGGCAATTGATCAATTCAGAATCCATCAGTGAGGACGGAAGTCACCGGTAATTCGACACCATGGAGTATTTCAGTACTAGAAGTTTAGGAGATCATTCTCCTTGACCCTCAGCCAGGTAAATTTTGAAATTGGCCCGGTTCGGTGTTTCCAAAACCGGTGCGGTTCAACAATTTTTGTTTTAATTTGATCGATTTTATAATTTCGGTTATTATTAAAATGTGTTAGCGGCCGGCAAGCAGTTCTGAGACCCACCACCGCCCACGACGAGTGAGGTGGTTGGGATTTCTTGCATGTTTCAGTATGATTACGACTTTATCAAGCGCCTACTAATTTGATTAGGATTTATGTGTTAAGCCATAGTAGCGGAGTGATACTTTTGTATGTTTTAGCTTTGTATTCATGTACTAGCCATTTTGGCTATATCGAAAACTATTCGATCTATATATATCTGATTTTTACATACCATGGCATTGCCTTTGTATATATTTGTTTTTGCTTTTGATTGAGCGATTGGTGCTACAGTGGACAATTGAATTGCTTTGTTGGAAAATTGAATCCTTTGTTTGTCACCTTTATGTTAGAAGCCAGATTCCATGCTTGAATCGATTTTTGGTCGGTTAAGTTCGGCATGCTCAACTTGAAAATTTCCTGACATGCTAATTCACACACTTGCCTCCGAGATTGTTCGATAAGGGTACGTGAGTGTGTGCCTTCTTTAACTTTGCAAAGTAGGCCTTAAGCATGTTGGCAACTTTAGGATAGGTTTGTGTTACCCTACAGTTGAAGACCAATGTTGTCTTCGAAGAAAGAAAAGCGAAAGAAAAGAAAAAAGAAAATAAGAAAAGAAAAATAAAGTCGTGAAGTTTTATGTGAAACTAGAGGCACGGTCAGGGTGTATAAAGCAGCCTTTGAAACGATGCCACATGCCTTAATTGGTTGGGAGTCATCGATTTTGTGTTCGTTACATGGGTGGATAAGGTAGAGTCTAGCAATTGTAGGTGCTTAATTTTGAAGTCATTTGGGTCAGGGAGTGAAACCTTTAGAAGTTAGTGATCAATTGATCTTTTTGACTGATGCTAAACCTTGAATGGTTGGGAGTCATCGGTGGACCCCAGATTACACGGACTTTGGTGAAGTCGAGATTTTAAGCATTGCGTCGTTATAATTGAAAAAGAAAGAAAAGTGTAACTAGCCCTATACAGGTTGTTCAACAACTTAAGGCCATGTCGGTGCTAGGTTGGGGAAACTTGAAATTTTGCGATTTATTTAGCCCAATAAGTTCTGAAAAGAACCTTAGACTTAGGTGGAAATTCAAGTGAGAATCATGGAACCAATTTTGACTGAAATGGTTCTTGTATGGTTTTGATTCTTTCATTTGGTTTTCAAATTTGATTTCAATTTTTCGAGTTTAAGGTAATGTTTATATGTATATAAACCACTTTTTGAATCATAACACTGCAAATCACCGGCCATCTCCTTTTCTTTATTTGCATTGCTAAGGGACTAGCAGCGTTGGTTGGGGTGTGATTAATGCCCAAAGTGCGATTTTGAACCACATGTTAGATAGGTTTGAGTGCTTTGCGCATTAATCATGTCATTTATACCCGATTGAAGTGTTCTAGTCTTCTTGGTAACACTTATGCATTGAGGTATTGGTTGTTTGCGGTATTTGTGCACTCTTGGGTTCAATCTCAATACCAAGGATGAATCATGAAGTTGGAATTGAGTCTCGGCCATCAACCAACCCGAATCAATGAAAAGCAAGCAAAGTGAATAAGATTCGATGCGAGTTGAAGAGCGGGATGGCTTGATGGGGTCGACAATGCGGGAATTTTTCGCTAAACTGCGAAATTTGCCGCTAAGATGCGAAAATTTATGACCTTACTTGAAAATTTGCCCTTGACTAGCGAAAATGCCAAATTATTTACGCCTCAAATTTAGCTAGTACTTGTTCCTTAGAAATAATTGATTTAAACTACTCACAAAATTTCGCTAGCTTAGCAAAATTTCGCTAGCGCTGAAATGCCCCTCCCATAAGCGAAATTTCTTGTTTTCGCTAGACACATTGATTTCGCTATTAGCGAAGGTCTTATGCGAAAATTGATGCCTCGTCGTGCTTTGTAATTAATGTGGCTTAAGCCAAACTTGGTGTATTACTTAATTGTCTATGCTTGATTTCATAGGTTTTGGTATTTTCATGCCTTGAGGGTGGCACATATAAGCCCCCTCTTGTTTTGTAACCTAAGTAACAATTTTGGAACAATTTGAAGGAGGAGAGATATTTTGTAAGTTTTTCATTTTGTAAATAAAGTCTCGTATTTTATTTAGGGGTTTTGCTTTCCTCTCTTCTCTCTCATAACATATACTTTCGGCGCGAACTACCTCTTGAGGATGGCGCTCAAGAAGAGATGCTTGTGCAGCCCTCCTTTCTTTGAAGAAGAAGGGGCTAGCAGTGGTGGGGCATATGCATGATGTCCTCTTGTACTTCAAAGCTACGGGTGAAGTGTATTTATGGCCCTTATATTCTCAAAACATGGTTGCATAACATTGAATGTTATTGATTTGGCCAATACTTTCCATGCTTTAGGATCAAGTACATATTGTGAGAAGCTGTTGATTCTTTAGATGGTCTTTACGAGCCTCTGAGATAATATTTACATGTTAGGGTTCTTCAAATTAGGGTTCTAAATAGCATTTCTTGTTATTATTTTGGCCAATACTCTCTCCATGCTTTAGGATACGATTACGGTGAGATGCCTTTGTTGTTCTTTAGATGGTCTTCGAGAACCTTTGAAATGATAATTTAATGTTAGGGTTTTAAAAGGGGCCATAGCTAGCGTACTACTGTATTGAATCAAATAGGAGTTGCTTCATGGGTGAGGTTTGCTAGTTAAACATAAGATCCAGGTTATGCCATGGACTATAGGTTGCATGTCATAGCAACGGATAAACAGGGACACTTGTTTGCCTAACTTGCCAGATTAGTGACCTAAATCTTCAAGGAGTTAACTTTCTTTTTACTTCCCGGTTTACAATTCTCGGTTTCAAACCATTCCAATTTGTTTGAAACAAAATTCGAAGAGTCGAATAGAAAGCCTTACCTTCATGCGATGCAAACCATTTTATGATGAAAACCCATCCCCGTGTTCGAATACTGTAGACCACTATCTATGTTAGCTTGACTACGGCGATAGTAGAAACAGTGTATATAAATTTTGTTGATTTTAGCTCAAGCGCGTAGCCGCACGAATCAAAGTACCGGAAGGTGCCAATCTGAGCAAGTCTTGTAGCACGTGAAGTCTTTGAAGCCGCGGATTCGGGGCGTCTTGCCCAGCGCGGCGAGTCTTGGTAGCACCGGCGAAGTCTTAGAGACAGATCAAACGTGGCTACCCATCTGTGAAGTGCGTAGCGCCGGCAGGGTCTTGTAGCACCGACGGGAAGTCTGGGAACCGTCGAACGTGGCTACCCATGCAACGGGTGCGTGGCACTAGCAGGAGTCTTGAAGCACCAGCGAGTCTTAGGAAGGCACCAGCGGGGAGTGCGAAGCACCATCGAATCTTGAAGCATCAGCGAGTGTAGAAGCACCATTAGAAGTCTTAGAAGCACCATCGAGCGTCCACTCATTCATTTTCGGTCCTAGGTAGTCATATGATCATATGTCTTTCAGAACTCATCACCTATCTTTATTACCTTCTGTGTTCATGACATATTGCTTTTCATGTTCATGTTCATGTTTCAATTCATTTTCATATTTCATATACTTATACAGAAATACTGATGTATTCACACATCGTTCATGTATTCTTGTCCCTCGATGCATCTACTTTTCTTAGAAATTGGAATCATTCCAATTGAATCATTCGAACGAAAGTTATGGCATTTTCATGCCAAACTAGTCGGTTTACCTAGATTACACTAAGAACAGTCTGAATTTCTTATTTTTTTTCAGGAGGCAGCTTCATGCGACCTGGTTCTTGGTATTCATTTGAAGCTAAGGTGCTAAAGGGTTCTCCTCAACTAGAATCCTCAAATCGGTCACAGGAAACTCAAGTTCTGTCAAAGCAGCCGGAGATTTACACTATGTTCGAATGAACGAGAATTTGGCTTGAACATAGCCCCGCTGAGTGAATTTTTGAAGCTGACCTAGAGTCGAATTAGAAGGTAGCTATTTAGTATGTTTGGTTCTCCTTGAAGTCCTATTTTAACCATCAGCAGATTACTCAAATCGGATCGAAATGGGCAAGTTATGGTCAAAATACTAACAACGAGTCAGAAGAATAGAAAAAGCGAACGCTACACATGCAAGTGCAGCTCTTTGTAAATTACGGCTCTTTAACCTGCGATGCAGTGCTCAATTTGCCAGAATGTGGGCTTTTCTTCCCATTTTCCATATTTGATATCTAAATCGCTCATTACTCCATATACACATCAAAAGCCACTCCAAATTCATCTTGAAATGGTGGTTTAGAACTTCATATTCATCTTATAACCTCTATTTTCCTCAAATCATCTTTCAATACATATGTTTCTTCAAAAACCTTTCATGAATACTCCCAAACAACTCTAATATGGGTCATAACCCATACACAAACCAAGCACAAAGATTTGTTAGGGTTTATTCTAAACCTTAACTCAATTACTTGAACTTAAACCATGAATCCAACCTCAAAGGGAGGATTCCATACTCTTGATCCCATAAGAATTTATTCTAGGGTTAGGTTTCTTACAACCCATAACCCAAAAACATGTATCTATACAAGAAATCCATGTGATCCATACAATTCCATGAAAAATCCATATGATCCATACTAGAATCCATGCTCAAGGTTAGTTTCCATACCTTTTTGCTTGGCTTCTCTTCTTCTCCTCTTCCTCTTCCTCTTCTTCTTCTTCTTCTCCCCTTCTTTTCTCTCCCTCTACGGTTTGTTCTTTTTGCTCTTTGGAGACCAAATTTGGTCTTAAATCCCCTATCTCTCCTTAGGCCATGTTGCTCTCGAAGCCCATTTTGGGTTAAGTTTCTTTATTTGCTTTGGTCCATCTGACTTTTGATCATTAATATTCCAATTTCCCTTTATTTCATTTTGGCCTCAATCTTATTAACTTATGACTTTTAAGTCCCTTTTTGGACAATTTACGATTTTATCCTTAAATCTTGTAAATTTCAGTCTCATTCCATGTTTAGCATTTAACTCACGAAACATTCAAATTAAACTTACAAAATACCTAAACATGTCGAAAACTTGACTAGGGTATATTTCGGGATACACACACTTCGTAGCGAAACTCTTGTATTATGATGGCTCTGGTCGAACACAGGGATGAGTTTTCTTCGCACAAATGACTTACAGTGAGGTTCAATTTGGTGAATTCCAATTCAGATTTTTGGGTTTGATAAAAACAGTGGTGTATAGTGGTTTGCAGGCTGAAAATAAAATAAAGAAAAATAAGAAGAAGAACTCCTTGAAGCATTGGAGCTCTTGGTTTTGAGGTCCTAAAATGGCGAGAGGTCCTCGGGTTCATTTCCTCATGTTGGGGAGGATGACCTATAGTCATTTTCCGAACCAGATCTTCATTTAGCTTTAAAAATTAAACCCTAAAATTTTTCCTTTTGAAAAATTGCATTTGCTTATCATTCATGGTCCCCGGCAGTGAAAATATTTCCTCTTTGATCTACCTACGTTGACTCATAAGAAACTGACTCTTAGAATATCGGTGGATCTAGCGACCGCATCCGCGAACCCCAGGTGCCAAATCTTCCGGGTCAGCGGGGGGCACACTCTGAAAGATTTAAACCTAGTGTGAGAGATAGAAACATAAATGACAACAAATGCATGCGTTAAAAATAAGGACCATGATTTGCAGCAAATCCAAAACCCGGTAGCCCTCTCTTCCAAAGGAAAGCGGTCCTAGCCGACTATCCTGCGAGTTGTCATCCTCGGAGGGGCATTTGGCAATAGAAAGCAAAGAAGGAAGAAAATGAAGCGGAAAAAGAAAAGCGGGAGAACTTACAATGCTCATATTTCCACCAAGCGAAAAATGCGTCCGGTTTTCTCTGAATTTAGGCTTATAGGTTCAAAGAAGAAAATACAAAATGCCCTCGGTTCCACGCGCATCGAGACGAAAATGGGAAGAACTCAAGGGATACGGGGAAAGTCAAAATGTCAAAGCGGCATGAGCAGTGGCGCACGAAGGAAATTTCGCGCCCGGTGCGGGAATTTTACCGCACCATGGTCTTGAATTCTCTACTTCTTCTTTCTTTGCCGGCTCGCTTCTTTCATACGATTACGATCTGCGATGTTGAGTTCGACTCGAATTTTACGACTTGGACCGACTACATTAATCTTGCGTAATAGCTTGCAAAAACTACAAAATTAGTCACAAAAATGCAATCGGTAGAATAAATAGGGTCCTTAATGTATGGCAAGGTTAGTCGGTTGATTAGTATACAAAAAGTGCTCAAAACCTACAATAAATAGGGCTCAATAACACTTTTTGGGCACTAATCAGATGGTAATGATCAGATGTACCCCATAACATAGATAGTTGTGGAGGGTGAAAATAATGATTCATGGGAATGGTTTTTCATTGAGCTGCAGAAGTGCTTAGGATTGGGTGGAGCTAATGGGGTGACATTTATCTCTGATGAGCATCAGGTCAGATTCAATCATCTTTGGTTTTTTTTTTGTTTTACTTTCATAAAGTCAATACGGCTTATTTAAGTTAGTTGTTTTTTATTTTTATGTTTGAGCAATTCTAAATGTTGTGGCAAATGTCCTTCTCCATGCTGAACCCAGACACTGTGTCAGGCACATTTTTTCCAATTGGCATAAGGCTTTCAAAGGGGATGAAATAAAGTTGATGTTTTGGAAGGTTGCAAAGGCATATAACATAACATATTACAATAAAACAATTGAATAATTAGAGAAAGTGAATCCTGTTGCAGCTGCTGGTTTTGAAGGGAGTAATCCAAAGGTCTTATGTAAGGCATTTATGAATACACTAACAAAGGCTGATGTGATCATGAACAACATTGTTGAAACCTTCAATGGTTACATTATTAATGCAAGGACCAAGCATCTGATATACATGTTGGAAGATATCAGAATAACACTCATGCAGAGGTTAGTGTTGAAGAGATAAGAGATGGAGAAGAGTTACTATTTGTGACATGCCTATAATGTGAGGACAGTTAGAAAAAGAAGAGGCTTCTAATTTCTTCCCAATGCCTTCCACTAACCTAATCTTCCAAGTGAATCACAAGATGGACAACTTTACAATAGACTTGAATGCTAGAAGTAGCACTTGCAGGAAATGGGATTTGTGTGGCATAGCATTGCCATGCGATCATTATTTTCTTTCTTCATGAGAATCTTTAAGGCTACGTGATGATTATTTATAAAGTAGAGGCATACCTTAGAGCAATGGGTTTCATTCCCCCCTTGTGTATGTAGGCCTTGGCTTTATGATTGGCAGCTCAACTGACCCTCCTCCTATTAAGATTAGCTTAGGCAGACCAAGGAAAAATAGGTTAAAAGACCCATAGAAAACCACAGAAACTGAGAAGTGACTAAGTATGGTATTGAAATGAGCTGTAGTGTGTGTAAATCAAAGTAGCATGCCAAAAGGAAGTGTCTTGATAAAGATAGGGTTGTGGAATCTACCCTAAAAGACTTAAAGGTAGACAAAATATGGGCCCTGCCACAGCTAGCTAGAGCTAAGTTGGCCCACTTCCTGGAACCGACTTAGTGCTCTGTTTCGACCCGACTAGAATAGGAAGAGGTGGTAGAGGTCATAAGGGGAGGAAGGGGTTCCAAAGGGAGAAGAGGTGGCAAAGATAAATGCTCAAATGTAAGGTCCAGCGAACTTCTTTTATTATAAATATTGGTAGTGATGAGCATAGTTAGTGGTGAATTATTTCTTTTCATGCGGGTGTAAAAAAGTTTGGGAGTCAACAATTACAATTGATGGAACATTATTCAATATAGTTAATATTCTAACTTTTGATGACGGTGATTCCATTGGTAAATAAACAATGAGTCTCACCATGTATTATCCTATTTTTGCTATCTGGTCTGGCAAAATGGAGGACCAAAGGATTGTTTACAGTCTTCAGCAATGACATCGATTTATCCGATTGAGCTGACTTATAAATCATTAGTCATCTTCACGGTTGGTTCTTACTAAATTTGTTAGGATGGATTGATTGTGTATGTTATATTCAATCTTGAAAACATTTGTTATTTTGGTATATTTTTGGATGGAATTATAGTGTAAGGTGATGCAATTATGGTGTAAGGTGCTATTTTGGTTTTTTGATGTATTTTTTTGGATGTTATTTGAAAAACATTTGGAAAGTAAGTTGATGTTTAGACACTAAACATCTTGTTGATGTTTATAGACCATTATAACTAGATGGAATTATGGTGTTTGCAAAAAACTTAAGTTATTTTGCTAGCAAGCTAATGTTTTGCTTATTTGGTGTATTATGGACATTCTCGCTATATGGAATTATTAGTTTGCAAAAACCTTTGTTATTTTGATGTATTTTGGATGTTGGGACAGTAAACAAGTATTGTTTAAGACATAATGAGTATTATTGAAGCAGTAACTATTAAAGGCATGACCATTATAAAGTGAGAATTATGTTGTTTACGAAAACCTTTGTTATTTTAGTGTATTTTGGATGTTAAGATCGATGAAGCAAGTCTTGTTTTAAGGTCCCAGCTAAGCAGTGCTGACGAAGCGACTTGATAGGCATGACCATTATAAAGGGTAGGAATTATGGTGTTTGCAAAACCTTTGTTATTTTAGTGTGTTGTTTTGTTAAAGTTAGTAATAGCCTTGCTTAGATCTTCTGAGAATCTTGAAACATAACATTGATCATGACCATTTGTAAAGGGTAGAATTATGGTGTTTGGAAAAAGCATTTATTTGGTGTATTTTTTTGTGGGTGAGTAAGCAGGAATTACTATTTAAGGTTACTAAGTAGGTACTAAAACAACTTATTAAGGCATGGCCATTATAAAAGGGTAGGATTTATGTTTACAAAGCGCAACGTTATTATAGCGTATTTTTTTGTTAAGGTCAGTAAATGAGTCTTGTTTAAGGTCTATGCTTAATTCTAAGCGGTAACCAATGAGACAAACTGTAAAGGGTAAGATGTGATTTTAAACTACAGATTAAATGATTATTGTTTTGTTAAGGTCAGTAAACATGTGTTATTTAAGGTCACTAAACAGGTACTGAAGCAGCAACTTATTAAGCCATGACCATTATAAAAGGGTAGGAATTATGGTGTTTGTAAAAACTTTAGTTGTTTTGGTATATTTTGGATGTTAAGGTCACTAAATAGGTACTAAAGCAGCAACTTATTAAGGCATGACCATTATAACTAGATGCAACGATTGTAACACAAATGAACATTATATTATGAAGCATTATAACATACAAATGAACAAATGTTGATAGAAATAGGATTTTAACTCATTTAATATGAATTACATAATACATGGCAACTTATAGTTGTAATACCGTCATCCATATTTCAAAACACCATTCAATGTCATATAGATCTAATTCCTAACCTTCTTCATGTGAAATATAGCTAGGACATAAAGACTCTGACTAAAGCATTCTTCTCCTCTCTTTGCATACTTACTGAACCACATAGTTAGTTGCTAATTTCTCATATCCTTAGCATCCTCCGGTCGTCTCTCTTCATTTTCCTTCAACCTTTCCACGAATTTTTATTTTACGCTGACCAATGATAATTTGCTCATTCTCTGACATCTTTTAAGCATCTAAAAGCGTAGATGCGCATTCTTTACAACAAAGAGAAATAAAATCAAAAAGAAATTGAAATGCACCAAATATAATTTGTATACTAATTTTTCCATAAAAATCCCTAAATTAATTTTGCCCTAATAATCTAATTTAATATTAAAAGGGACTAACTTTCGGATTTCCCTCTTTAACATGAGGACCCTCCCGAGCCTCTATAGATTTGAAAACATTTCTTTTAAACCATTTTCAAGTAAAATGCATGGAAGCGAACCCATTTTATCGATTACGCTTTCCATTCAAACTATTTAAACATAGTGGGAGTTTTTTTAAACATTACTGACCCTTTTATGATTAAACATTTTGCGGAAAGGGTGGAATGAGTTTTCTTTGTTTTTGGTTTCCCAATTTACATTTACACCTTGTCATTTACACTACCAAAATATTCATTTACTCCCTTGACCTACGAGACATCAAGTCTACCCTGAAATTTCAAATCAAAATTTAAAATCCTTTTCTAAACACCATGAAGCTATAAACAATATTTTAAAAAACATATATTCACAAAATAAAAATGCACAAGTAGTTATTTAAAATAATGTCTATACATTTTCAAAAATTGGTCGTCACGTGAGGTGGAAGTGTCACTTGGCTTGAGGATATCATTTGCTCATGGAGTCTGCCCCGAAAACGTACATAAAACATTTGAAAGAAGGTGAGCTAAAGGGCTCAGGTGAGTACGAGTTCATAGGAAAATAAATGTTTCGGATATAATTCAAATACGATGTGTAAAACAATTGTATAAATATCTCATTTCAATAAACATTTACTTTACTTTCTTTCCTTTTTGAATCAGTCATATCGATGGAACCCGCCTCTAGTTAATACTTGGATTGACCATGGAAAGAACATGGAGTAAAGCAGTCTTACTATCACCCAGATGACCTAAAAGGAACCTAGATAAATCGTGCCTTTATTTTAGATACCATGACACTATGGAATAATCATCGTCGTTGGTAACCTTTTCGTCTTTTCACGTGCATAGTAATATGCATCACTCTTCCCTTCCCTCACATAAACAAATCATCTTTCCCCATGCCTTACAGTAGTGCTGATAAACTTTCCTTTAAATTTTATCTTTGTAACATAAGGTAACAGATTCAATCATAAACATTTCATATAACATGTATATATAGAATATAAATTCATAAACATTTCATTTCATATGAAACCATAAATCATGCTTTAAACTTTTAAAACCATAATTATTTCATATTTCTCAGCACTAAGTAAAATAAAGAAAACCACATTTCTTTTCATTTTAAACATTTATAATATAGATGAAAACATATACATTTGTAGCATTAATATATATATATATATATATATATATATATATATATATATATTTTTTTTCATAAACATTTATGTTCCCTCACATGGATTATTAGCTCTTTTTCCTCCTTTAAAAAAGTTTCCACCTCCACCTTTTGATATCAATCACTTTCCTCTACAAGTCGCAATATCCATAAAAATCCATTAACATTCATACCTTAATATATAATTCAAACCCTTAACTATAATATACTTTCTATTAAATTTGACAACCCTTAAGCATTTTCTTGTTCAACTTAATCTCAACTTATCAATTCACTTCCAATTGAATCAAGGTTCATGACAACATCATTACAAGTCTTAAATCAAGCCATTAGCATGCTTAAAGTGAAAAACCCATAATGCCCTTCACCTTAGCAAAGATTACATTTATACCTAAATCAATTCTTTTTCTTAAAACTTCAATTCTAATACATTCCATTAGGCATCAATCACTTCCACTTGATTAAAATCAATTGAAACCCAACTTTTCCATACTTTTCCTAGGGTGGCCAAATCCTACATGTCACACATTCATCATTATTTCTTCAATTTCTTCCATTTTCTTTCAACAATTACATTTAACAATTCATCCAATGTCATTAATCACCACTAAATCTAAAGCAATGCATTTCCCATGCCATATCTCTCATTTTCTTTCAACTTTTAATTCCATTAATTCATTCAAGTAATGTCATTAAATCAATTAAAAAACCAATCAAACAACATCACTTCCATTAACATCCAATGTCAATTTCCAAATTTACAATCCTATAATCTCATTCTTTCTTTTTCAATTTTTAACAAAAATCAACCTATAATCATGTCAATTTAATAGCTAAAGCCTTAAAATAACTCAATTGTAGGTTTAATAAATAATCAATAAACCCTAATTGTTACCTAAGAGTTTTTGTGTCTTGATGTTAACTTGAATTCCAATGAAATCTCTTAGTTCAAATCTACATAAAGACATGCTAAGAAACTCATTTACACCATCATATAACCATTTCTTCCATTAAATCTTCAAATTCACATAGACTAGTAAGGATCTCACCTTAAAAACTTTGATTTTTTCACTATGATTTGAACTAGTTTACTTCATGGACATGATGCACACTTGAAATAGACTTTGAAATGGTGCTGAGAATTACTTCTGAAATGGCTCGGGAGAGGTCAGCGTAAATTCTCCTCGCTTCGATGTTTTTTCTCCCTTGTTTGCTTCACTTTTGCCTTCAATTTTGTGTTTCACCCGTATGCACCCCACAAGCCAAGTCAAAATCACTTAAATGATCCTTTTTCATGCCTAATTTGCTCTCCAATTATCCTCAAATTAACAACATGCCATTGTTGCAGATCTCAGTATTTAATTGGTCCATATGTAACCATATAGTCCAAGTTGTCCATGATCTACTTTATGCTCCATGAATCCTACTAATTTGAACCAGAAGTAGTTTTAACTATCCTCATTGTTTGCTAACATAAATATCCTTTAACTTTAGTTAACTTTAACTAACCAAAGTTAAATTTGACTTTAGTTAACTTTAACTCATCCACTAACCATAATTAAGTTAATCCAATTTATGAAATATAAAATTTATGGAAAGCTCTTCAGGTCCATTTTTAATCATATGGATCACCAAGCTTACATGGCACCATTCTATTGGTTCTCGTTTGCTTACTTAGATTAGGGGTTACTCATCAAATTACTTAAATGCCCTCCTTGCAAATAATACCCCTATACCGATAAAATTCTGAAAATATTCCATGATCGTCCAATCATAAAATTGACCATGGAATACTCTAATTAAACTTATTTCCTCTCATGAACATGCTTTAGAAAAATTTAAAGGTTAAGGAATATTTACAACTATTTCTCAAAAAGCATTTCACTATAAATCGCTTTTCCAAGCCTTAAAACCCCTTTAAACAAATTCGCTTTAATCAGTTTCTGTTTTCTTTACTACCACATTATTCGAACATTTTCGATTTTCAGTGGCTCAAGCTGTAATTACTATTCATTTGATCGTTTCAATAAATACATAACTTATCAAACGAAATTTACTATTCATGAAACAAGAAATTGGGTGCTTACATTAAATTTGCCTCAATTTTATACTTCAAAACTCCTAAATAGATTTTACCCCGATTTTGCTTACTTACGTGCCATGCACTCAGAAATGTCTTCCCTAAGTCGGAACCGCGTCGACCATTCAAAACTCAACTGACCTCGGTGGTGACACTTCACTTCAACTTCACTACGAGTAGAAAAAAAGCAAGACCTAGACGCATTAGACATGCAACCTGGCCACCATTGTCTGAAGCTTTGATTTGTAAGGTCGGGTCATTTAAAAGAAGCCGAGATGATGATTAGTGAAATGGGAGCCTGGGTTGTGAGAGATAAATCAAGAAGCACAATGATCAAGCAGTCAAGAAGATGATGATCAAATTTGAAGATGATGAATGTTGAAAACAAATCAAAATAGGAATAGAAGGAAATGAGAATAGAGTTGTGTCATGTGATATGCACATGGCATAACGGTCAATGCCATGTAGGATGGTTAACCTGCTAAGCTAGTCAAGTACCAGTTGTGACCAAAACAAGAAGGCGAAGTTGGGTTTATTTCTAGATTATCGCAAGGTGAGACTATTTAAACAAGATGTTAAAGTCGGATTATTCATGTCACTAATCCTTAAAAATATAACTTTTACTAAAATCCCATATTAAAAAGGCAAGTTTATATATTTTCAAAAACTAATTTAAAAAATGTAGGTTATGATCAAGAGTTTGTAATATGTTGTTATCTAAAAAAATTAAAATAATATTTTTTGCATTTATAAAAAAAATCCATTGAACAACTCACAAAAAGCAATCTCATAATTATCTAAGTACGCCTATGGATAATTAGCCATATGAAAACCTTAAACAGGTTTAAAGTAATACAAGAAAAAGTTCTCTAGATACTTTTAAAATGTGAAGGAAGAGTTTTAATAACATTTCCTTAAAACATCGCTTTATAGTCTATCATGATATGAAACCACCAAACATGTGGTTGAGATGGTTATGGTCTCCCTTAGATTAACTAGTGATCTCAAGTTCAGCCTGGGAATGCAAATGGCGTTCTATGGTAGAGCTTACCGCCTGCGGGTCCCTCCCGGCCGTATGTGGAGTTTTGCCTGAGCAAGGGTATGACTTAAAAGTACCTTCTGTGTGTGCACGAGCTCACTTAGGACACTTCATGGTTTGACAAAAAAAAAAAAAGTCTATTATGATATGTTTTAACATATAATGATATTTTTAGGAAATGTCATTAAAAAAGAAAAAGAAAAGGGAAAATAGTATAAAAAAACCTAAACTTTCAAGGTTCTTACGTATTAAGCTTGAACTTTGAAAATACCATTTTTAATTCTCAACTTTGATTTTAATTGCATCCAATCCTAATATGTATTTGAACATGTATCCAAACCTAGTCATAATTCTGACTTGAACCAAGTCAAGTTATCATCTCTATTTTCAAAAGAACACAACTCAGTTTTTAGAAGAAAACAAAGCCCTAATTTTAGAAATGATCAAACCCTCTCCTATTTTTTTTTTTTTTTTTTTTTTTAGAAACCTAGTGAATCCTTTTCCCTTTGACATCACCTTCCTTCTCAAGAGTTTTTCTATCAAACAATAGTTATGCAAGATGTTGTGGTAGATTTTCAAGAATATCCTTTGATATGCCACTTTGGGAAAAAATGCTCATTAAGAACATCATGGACAACTAGGAATCATGAGTGATTTTATTTGGAATTGTTCTAGATGTCTGCTGATTCTCTTGCTATATTTATTGCTTCTTACTCGTGTTTGATGTTTGAGAATGGATTTTCCAACATTTAGTTTTTCTTCACTTTTCGAGGAAGTGAAAATGTAGACAAGACGCAGTTTTCTAGACTAGGAATGATCAGGGACATTCTTGTCTATTCTGGAAGCGTAATTTCGACATGGGGTGCTCCTTCGTAGTAAATCTTAGCCTAAGACTAGATATTAGGGCCTATGAATGATCCTTTTGGGTTAAGATATTATGGAATCATATGTAATCAACAAATTAGGTGGAAAAATTTTTACACCCTTAAAAATAAGTACAAGTTCTATTTCACCATCTTTTTAAATTTCTTAACATTGGGAATCAATTTCATTCATAGCCATGTGGATATGGGGATGTGAATATCATTTCATTTTGTAGAGATGATTTCTATTTTTCGTTTGCCACCTTGGATTGCATTTTCTATTTTTCATATACCATCACACCACTATCTCTAAAGTTAGATATGAGTTGTTAGTTTTCATTAGTTCTGAATATGTGATTGTGTTGGGTTTTATTATTCACTCATGTTAGTTGTCATTATAAGTGAGCTGAATGTTATACAACATTAAAGCTAGGCATATATTTCTTTCCCATATTACTTTTCCGATGCTGTTTTGAATTAACTTAGTTCTTTTGATGTATTTCTTATGAAGACATGCTGCGCTCATCGCTGTTTTTGAGGGAAGGCTAATCTTGTTGGTTTTCTAGACTGAACGATCTCTTAACATTTTGTATGTTCTAGTGTTTTCAGGCATATTAGTAATTTAAGCACTTACGGTTTTGATAGGGAAGTAATAGGTGTAAATTCTTCATATGGAATGATGAACCAACAAATCAATTCGTTGTAAATGCACTAAATGTTTTCAAATGAGAAGCTCCACATTTGTTGCCAAAATTATTAAGGGATGGAGGCAAAATTGGTATTCTTGAAGAAGTCGAGGAGGAGCTAAAATCGTTAAGATTAGATAATGACAAGCTAAAATTGAAGAATAAAAAAGCTTTATCAAGAAGAAAGCTCAGTTCTACAAATAGTGTTTTTTAATATGTCTGGGACTGATCTTTTATATAATGGCAAAAGTTTAAGGAAATTAGGAGTTGTATAAGGATGTATAGAACTGATTAAAATGGTAGTTTAGTTCTAATTTTGAATTAGGTGTTAGTTGTATTTATTTAAAATTATAGTTTATTGTTCAGGTCATCTTGTAATGTTTATAATATTAATGCATTAACAGTTTAAGCCAATGTGTACTGGTTAATTTGCAAAGATCTTGTGTACTGGTTAATTTGCATTAATATCTTCCATTAAGAAGTTGGAACCTGCTTATTGTTAAGCAGTTGGACTCATACTTAGTTTCATCCTTGGCTCTCAATCTCACAATTAGGCCTAATCAACATACATATCACATGAAAGAGTTTCTTATTTATTACATGTATCAAACATCTTGTCTATTACCAATCAAGAAGAGTCCAAAATTTAGGTCCTTTCAAGTTCCATTAGAGTCCAAATTTTACAATCTAAACACTTCAACAAAAAAAGGTTTTGGCAATGTGCAAAATGCTAACTTGGACACCTCAAAACATGAGAGTCCAAATTTTACACCCAACACTCGAATAGGTCTTTCATTTCAAGCAGTTTCGCCATGTCAGATAAACTGTAACTGGCCAATCATATGTAATGATTCATAATTGGCTCAATGCCATACCAACTAGAAATACAATGTATGATTTGCTCAACAAACTAAAATTGTTCTTCCAACCATTATGCAGTACCACAAAATCAATCAACAATGAAACTACCATAAACAAGTGAAACAAGTGAACTTCCAACCATTTATACAAAGCACTCACACGGCCTTTATAACAAACTACATGATGAAACAAGGAAACTAAAGGGTTATGTTTCCTAGAATTTAGGTCTCAATTAGGTTATCTTAGAAAAATGGGTCATTTTTAGTGTCTACAAGGGCTGTTAAATTTGTTTAAGTCACTAAAGGCATTGTTGCTTATGATGTTGAGTAATGAGTTGAAGCTTGTGTCACTGTAGGATTTACAATTGGGCCTACCTTCCTTGGTCGTCCTCTTTGGCCCTATTAAAGTAATATATATATGGCTAAACAATGTTAATAAACATGTAAATAACATGAGTAATACACTTGAACATGTAAATTTTCTTTTTGGAATTTTAATTGGCTTGATGAAGTTAGGTTATTATTCTCCTTGCAAAATTTGATGTTATGTTCAACTCTTCAGAGTCGATGTCATTCAGACACACCCAATTTTTTCAACTTGGTGGTTTTTGTTTCTAGGATGCGATGTGCTACATCAACATCTATTTTTCTTAATTTCTTGGGTCTACCTAGTTGCACCTTAAAATGTGGAGGTAACAATTGTAACACCTCGAAATATACCCTACCATTTCAACACGCTGTAAGATTTTCAGTACAAATTAAATTTTCCAGAATTAAATGCGTAAAATATAGAAATTTAAAACCCTAAAATTGTGCAAGATTTATGACAAAGTGCAATTTGTCAAAAGGGGCATCAAAGACATGACGTGAAAAATAGAGGTCAAAGTGGAAATACCATAACTTGGAATAGAAATTAGTAGAAGATGGAGGGACCAAAAAGGTAAATAAAGGAAACTTTTTAATTATAAGGCATGAGGGAGACTCAAAAAAAATATCCCATTTTTGGTCTCCAAAGAGAGCATACGGTCGGGAGAGAAAGGAAGAGGAAAAGAAGAAGAAGAAGAAGAAAAGAAGAAGAGGCCAAGAAAAGGTACGATACATGCCTCGTATGGACTCGAGTTCGTATGGACTTCGTACGAATTTTGTAAGGATCCTTGGTTTTATATAGAATATGTATGGAGTTATAGGATTCGCACTCAAGTTCAGGTTCTTCCCCTTTTGATTTGTGGCTTTTGATTTTTTGTATGGATTTCCTTTGTATGGACTTTTGTTAGATTTAGTATGGTTTCGAGTATGGAAACTAAGAGCTTTAGGTGTCAGGCGATGGTTATGGGTTAGTGTGAATTTGGCGACTTTTATATGAAATCCCTCATTGAGCTAAGATTTGAGGTGTTAGAGAGTGTAATTACTTGTTAGGGATATGAAATCTTCCCCTTTGTGGATGGATTGTAAAATATGTATGGATATGGAAGTTGGTTTATTCCTACTGGGGTGAATCGGGATTGATTGCGGATGGCTTCGTGCCGGTTTGTGGCATATCATGTGGTCTAAATTGATGATACGTCGCCGCGGACAAGGGTTGTTCGAGGGTTTCGGGTCGAAAACGCGCGTACCGGCTGCCGCTGCATCCTCCGCACGCCGGGCGTGAAGCCACGCCAGCGTGGCTGGTGCATTCTGCACGCTTATAGCGCGGATTCCCACTATAGCGTAGCTCCCGCACAATGTTAACCTCAAACTGGATGCGCATAACTTCTTCGCTCGAACTCCGTTAGGTGTTCTGATTCTACGGAAAGCCATTTGAGTCCGTAATCCATCCATATATATCCCTTGATACAATATTGAGCTTAGTAATATGTACGAAAATGATAAAGATGCTGGTTGTTGCTGCATCAAGTAGCTTGTCGCAAATTGCTGATTTTCTTCCGCTTGTAATGTGCATAACTTCTTCAAGAACTCCGTTTGGGTGTTCTCGACTCTATGGAAAGCCTTTGAGTCTAGAATCCATCCATATATAGCTTGATTCAATATTGCTTATAATAAGTCCGGAAAATGATAAAATACAGTGGCTGCTGCTGCTACTGCAGTTTGTCGTGAAATTGTCGATTTTCTTCCCCGGTTTGCAATGTGCATAATCTCTTCATTAGAACCCGCTTTGGGTGTTCTTAGACTCTATGGAAAGCTCATTGAGTCTAGAATCTAACCATATGATATTTAATGGCATTCAGTATCCACATCTGAAAATTTTATTGTTGTACCAAGTGTACTATACTGGTTAAAGTCAATAATTGGAATACATGATAAGAAAAGAGATGATATAACCAAATAAACAGTAATATACGTAGATTTGATATGTAAAGCATAGAAGAAAAGAATAAAAATGATAGCTCGTAGAACACGATAATAGCAGAATGCCTACACTGTGCATGAAATGACACGACACGCTCAATAGTGCTACGACACTCCTCTGCTCGATTAGTTACTCAGACTTCGACAAGTACTTCCAGATTCCGACAGTGCCACGACTCTCGATTGGGTACTTCAAGACTCGATTGTTACGACACTGCTCGACATGAGTGCTTCAAGAGACTCGTCTACCATTTATTAGTACTGGTCTAGGAATCCCATAGTTATACGGATAATAACTCCGGATAATGAATAAGAGGAAACAAATGTATCGCTCGATCCGTAATAATGTATCGAAACATTTCAGGAATACTTAATAAGCTCTTTAACTCAAGTGAGATCCAACAAACATAAATCATGAGGCAAGCATAAGTACTTGTATAAGTCCATGATATGAATGCATGCAATTCTGCTGATATCCAAGTATTGTTATACGCTTATTATAACTGTGGAGATATGCATATTACTTATGTTTCACTAAGCGCAAAGCTTAGTGACTGCTACTCCAAATGCAAGAAAAAGATAATATATTCGCGATTCGCCGCCAACACACGAGTAGGTTCATCAATGTAGGTTCCGCCTGAGCAAGAAATGCAAATGTATAGTTTTTGAATATGTAAATGGGACTCGCATCGTATATATGACATCAGAAACAATTACTACTTGATAGTTTTATTTTTGACTTGAATATGATATGTTGATATAGTTATAAGAATTTGATATATTAATGTCTGATAAAGCAGATAAAGAGTCCCAAAGATATAGTCTCGCGCTCGAAAACCAGCCTCTGATCTCTCTAATCTGCCCGAAAGGAATCAGTGTGACAACAATGTGCACTAACACCCCTTAGGTTACATATCCAAATTCCAATATTCGGCATCACCCCAAACCTTCTCATGTGTGTCTATGGAGTTTTCAATACTAAAAACTCATCGACATAATTAACCGGATCCTTCTTCATGGTAATGAAGTACTTCACATGCATGGATTGGTCATGAACGCATGTCATATATGGAAATTCACTCGTTACTTTAGATAGATTGTCAAACATAATAAAATAACAAACAAAAGTTGTATTACTAGTCAAAGTCCACCATCTATAGCTACATGCACGTGCCACCAGGTCCACTATGAACTGTTCACTGACCATGCTCACTTGAAATTTCTCTTTCACATTAGGCTTCACATTGTAGTCCTTATGTTCTTTCTAAGACTTTCTAACTTTATCCTTATCCTTGGACATATTTTATCTTTCACTTTTTTCACTATGCGACCATTCTTCTCCATCATCTTCATTAAATGTTTCTGATGTAATCTAACATTTCAAGCAACAACTTCTCATTTCCTTTCCTAATATAAGCATTAAATGTCTTAAAAATGTTATTGTCAATCATGTTAGACTTGCACCAAGTCTCTATATATGCTCTACATAATGAGTTAGCCCCTTTGGCTCATCAAGTCTTCATATGCTTCAATAAACTCCTTCATGATTAATTCCATTTTTCCTTTTAATTGTTCCTCATTTGAACATGTTACAACATCCTAAAACAATTCCTTGAACCTTTCTCCTCTAAATCCTTTATTTTTCTAGTTTTCCCATACATGTTGAGCACAATTTCTATGCTTAGCATTGGGGTCAATTCCTTAATTGCATTCCCTACATTGTAAAATAGTTTAATATTAGTGTTACTTATAACTAATTGTAATTAAATGAAAATTTTTAATGATTTAGCATGAATATACCTTATGTCGGGTCTAAATGAAAGACCAATCCAAGTCATCTCGAAATGTTCAAAATCTCTGGCCAATAACATCTCCAAAAAACCATGTCCACGCTTTTGGTTCTCACCCCCACCACGCCTGCATACAGAAACATCATATTGTTATAGCCCCGCTTAATCAGAACAAGTAAGGCACCATGAGTGATTCCTTTTCAAAGAATGTCCCATCTAGCCAATTATATTTCTACAAACTTCATGAACCTATTCTCTTCAACATCTTATAACCAATGTACATTCTATAGAATGTACACTTTTCTGCAGCTTCATCCAAATCGGTTTAGAGTATGAAACATCCACTAGGATCAATCATCTCTTGCTCCTCTAAATAACTCCTAACCTTGCCATAATGTTGTTCTAGTGTGCCTTTTAGCAAGTTTTGAGCTAACATTCTAGCTTTGTAACTCTTATAAACATTCACCAATGCTCCATATTTCTCAATCATCTCTGCCTCCATGTCTTTAATCGAGAATGGATTCCTCGAATTTGGGGCATGAATCACTTCATGAACCCGCTTGTAACTTGTCTAAACAAGAAGTGAAAAATTATTACATGAGTTTTATTAATCATGCTACCAATAAACAACCATTAAACATTTTACTAATAAACACTCCAAGATATACTGTGATTATGCTTCACCCTATAATAAGTGTGTTTATCAACTAATGCTTTAATGACAATTGTATGCTCACGTGCCAACATCCTACCATACCTCCACTCTCATCCCTTGCATAAATGGCCTTTTAACTGTCTTTTATTAAACTTTTTAAACCAAATGTTGTATCCATTATGAATAACCCATTCCTGTAACACCCCGTCCCGAGAGAATGTACAGTACATGATACTGTAGGGGTGTATAAGAGTACCAAGTGTCACATTGTCACTTTGGAGATTTAAATTAGAAAGGAAAGCTTACTTAAACCGAATTTATGGTATTAAAACAAGGGTATAATTGTCATCAAGCAAAAGGATATAAAAATTCACAAATGAGTAGAGAAGGGCCATAGAAATTACAAAATGTTGAATTGCAATATTTAAAGAGATGAGGAGTTAATTTGTAATTAAGGCAAAGTTTACATAAATAGAGGGTGAGACTAACAAAAGCTATTTTGTTCATTTGTTAGGTTCACGGTTTTGAGGAGAAGAAATGAGATAAGAAGAGCAAGAAGAGAAGGAAGAAGGAGGAGGAGAAGAAGAAGATCAAGGTATGAACTTTTGAGCTTGCTTGCAAGCACCCCATAGAATTTGATGCTCTAAACAAAGAGTTTGAAGATCATCAAAACTATGTTGTTGGACACAGAGCTCAATGGTAAAGCAAGCATGAATCATCAAAACATGTGGTTTTAAATAATTGCACCAGTTGTTCTGATCACCCAAGGTTTAGTTGAAGTCCATAATGTTCAGCTCACCAGTCAGAGTTGTTGATGAATCATAAATTTTGAAATAACAGAAGTTACGATGCGACTGAAGAAAGCGGTAAAGGAAACAAACACAAATCTATCGCAGACCATATGTCATCAGTTCGTTTCTTAAGAAATGCTTCTCAGTTTTTAGCCAACCATTTTCGCATGACTATAACTGCCGGCTTCTATCCGGTTCGGCGGACCGTTATTGTTAGATTCTGGCGTAATCCGCATATAAAGGAAAATCGCCAGCTCCATCATGCGGTCAAAATCATTCCAGCAGAACATGTGCCACTATGATTTAGTTTCAATATGATTAATCGCTGCTTTGGATCGAATTTTAAGTTTCTGCAAGCTCCATCGTGACCAATCGAGGAAGAAACCCTTAGCACCTTAGCTTTAAAATAGTATAAAGAGATAATGTCAATAATATGAAGTTAAGACCTGGAAAATGAGTACTATACAAACTGTCCCTATGTAATCTAGAATGGACTAGCTTCTGGCATGAAATGCCATAAACTTTAGTCAATGATCCGATCGATCGATTCCAATTCCTAAGTAAAATAGATTCATAGAGGAATAAGAATATAGGACTGAGTGTGTATGGGGGATTAAATGGAAATTATGGTTAATGTGTAGTTGTGGTTTTTTTGAAAAGTGGCGCGGACTATCTAAGTGAAACTAGAACCTCGACTCGAAGCAAAAGCCGGATCGAAATGCCAAGGAACTAAGGAGTGAAAAAATGATATTTTGAAAATCGAAGTTTTTAAAAGTGAATGGTTTTAATGTTAAACTGAAAGTTTAATGGAAAAATGTTTATGCAAATGTTAAGGCATATGGAAATGTTTTATCTTCAGATCACTGAGCATATAGCATTTATATTATACGAAATACGTACGATATGTTAAAGTATCACGAAGTTTTAAATGGGTAAAAATGCATATGTGTTTTAGAATGATAAAGCAAAGGATTTTAAAATGTATTTTTATATAAAATTTTGGAAATGTTTTACTGATGAGTTACCCTAAACCCCTATGACTCAAGTATGACCGATATCTACGAGGTACCTTGCACAAGCGATTTAAGTGCAAATATAGCGTTAATAACCCAGTGAGGGATTTAGTGCCTGTAAAGAATATCCTTACACGCGATAAGGTGTTATGACTAGAACCCTATGCAAAGCTGCAGTTTCTCCAAGAACAGTGGTTATGATCGAATGTGACTGCCCCTCACTGGCGCACTCCTGAAATCGTTTCCTGCTATTCCCCTGCCTAATGAAAGAAATAAAGAAATAAAGAAAGAAATAAATAAAGAAAGAAAGTTTAAGGTATAAATGTTTAAGGCATAAATGGATTTTAATTGTATAAGTATTTATTATAAAGAAAGAAAGAAAGTTTACAGATAAATGCTTAAGGCATAAATTGATTTTAATTGCATAGTATGTATTACTGACATATAACGAAAATGTTATTTAATGAAAATGACACTCAATCGTATCTTTAGCTCATTATCTCTTCTTTCCATATGTTTCCAAAAACATTTTCAGACCTCGAGACAGCGCGCAGAGGAGCACCTCCCGCGCAGTTGAGTCGAGCCATCGAGAGACGACGCATGTGTACTCGTATTGTATAAATAGTTTGCATATTTTATATGTCGAATACTTATTATGTATATATGCATATATGGATATATTTTGAAAAGGAACCATGAAGGGCCGCTTTAAGTCCTAATTTCTTTAAGCCCACCTTTTTATAAAACTGCGGCATGGAATCAAGAAGTTTTGAATGTTTCTGATGATTGAACGAATAAAATGTATACGGTATATATCATGGCCGACGAGTTTCAGGATCAGGATCCCAAACTGAGGTTGAAATCGAAGATTAAGTGTTTTTAAATGCTTAAGGTGTATTTGTAAATTTGGGAAAGTCCAAAATGTAGAAACTCTCGCCGATTTTTCAAAAATCTATGTTCAAAAAAAAAAAAAAAAAAAATTTACCACTGTCTGCATTATTTTATAAAGATATGTGTAAAGATTGTAAAGGGGTTCATTCCATGATTTTATTTCCATTGTTTCTTTGAGGAAAAGTTTCTATATCCATCGGAGTGCCGAGGTCTCTTGTCTATGAGGTTAATCCGGCCCAGATCCTTCACTTCTCACAACTAGCTTACACTTCGGCAACATCCTAAAAAAGTGAAATCTCTTATCCATCCTAAACTTCAAAGTGGTGGTATGATCACTTCTCGTTATAGCATCCTTTTTCTTCTTTCTCCCTTCATGAAACAAGTTGTCTTCATCAGTGCTTTAGGGTGTTAAATAACGAAATTCATCAATGTCATTATAATCACTATCAAGCAATCACTATCACCATTTATAATTCGATTCATATCCTCTCAATTGATATACATTAAAAATAATAGATTAATAATAATATTCTAATAGATTATGTAAACTAATTAAAGTAATAAACACATCTGACATGAAAGATATATCTTTCGCTTCCACTTTCAACGCATAATAAGCCTCCTCTCATCCTCCTACCACACCCTCTAGCCTCATTTCACCCCAATCATTACCCTCTATCTCATTTTCACCCCTAACTGATGCCTCCTCCACATCTTCCCTCATTAGCCTCCCTCTCATTATCCCTCCCTTTCACATCCCCTCCCTCAAGTGACATGTTTTCTTCCACCTCGCACTCCCTTCTATGGCTCTTAACTTCTTGTTCTTGTTCAAACTCACCTTCCTCACTACATATACTGATATCATAGTCACTGCTATGTTACGAACTTTCAACTGCATGCAAATATTAGCCATCTTTATCAACCTCTAAAGTTTGCTAATGGATAAGCTCCAACAACAACACTATGCTCACCCTCGATATCTTGCACAAGATTTGCATATTGTAAACTGCATTCTCTACAATGCATTCACAATATACTTCAATACTTCCATTCCTGACCCAAGTTAATACGAGACTACGCTACGCTATTAGGTTAACAAGTTCAGATTTCCGCAAAGTCATCCCCTTGGGCCACATGCAATGCTTCATACCCGTGATATAACTTAACCTCTTTTTTCTAGCTCAAAATATGACCATCATTCAAATAATCATGTTCCATGCATCCTAATGCCAACATAGACCAGAACCCCATTTTCATGGAAATCTCCTTCAACATGGTGGAAGTTCACATAAACAATCCATAATCAATGACCTCGTTATTTAATAAACCATACAACAAATAAATTATGTCATTGCAACACATGACCAATGATAATCTGTTGGAATAAATAAAAAATGCAAAGGAAAGAAAAAAACAATAAACACCCAACTGGTACTCCAACACAAGAATGTAATATGAAGGTTTTATGGCTTTACATAATTGTCTCACACTGTCCTCATTCCAAATATTATGTCAGCCCTTCGAAAGTTCATCCTCGCCAAATCATAATTATTAGTATATCATTTCAACCCTAAAGCTCAATGAGAACAATCCCAGCAGGGGAAGCCTTATCACTCAACACTACAACAGAAAGCCATAAAAGATTGAACAAATTGGAATTCAAGAATTAATGGACAATGATGTACCACTATTGTAAAACCCGTGGAAAATTTAAAAATTTCTGAAAAATTGCAAGAATAGTAAAATTGCTAGAATGGCTCAGGGAAGCCTAGAAAAATCTCTAGATCTTAGATGACGAAATGGATTGCGCCGTTGGATTCATCTCGCGAAATCTAGTGACCTAGAAAAGTTTTATCGAATTATGAGATAGTCAAAATTTTTACGATTTTCTAGGTGGTGAGTCAATAGTGACTCCAGAGACAAGATTTTTACGAAAATCTCGAAAGTCAGGAAATGGCTTGAGCTAAGTTCATTTAAAATAAATTTAACTGAAAAGAAATGAATCATCTCGGGACATAAACGAACACGGGACCGGAGTGGACATGTGGTGCAACATGGGCCACTTAACAAACTTAAGTTAATTGGAATAAAATGAGGGCAAAATGGGAAAAAGCCCATTTCTTCTTAGTCTTTTCATGCATCAGAGAGGGAGAAGATGGTGTAAAAGAGAGAAACTCGACTTCTCTCTAAGATCTACGGAGCTCGAGTGGTCGTCTCGCATCGGGCTAAGACTTAAAGTCGGAGTACTCATCGAGGGCAACGCGTGGACACCAAAATCAGGAGTTTTTGTCAGAGATTTGAGGAAAGTTCAGAGGTCGGGCTCAGCTTACTGCCCGAGTGCTTCTATCTTTGCTCCAAGAAGTAGGAACCTTTATAATTCTGCCATTTTCTAAATAGAGTCGCTTTTGGTCTCGTCAGCCCTAGGGGTTATTCGATGGTGCTCTTGAGCACCAAAAGGAAGGAAAAAAATAATTAATTTTTTTTTCTGGTTCTTCACTATGATGTCCAACGTTGCTTTTTCAAGTCGATTCTAGCTTATTTAGATGGGTTTTGTGCCATGTTTATGGTCGATTTGTGGTCTCAATCGGGGGCAGGTTTGTCATTCTGCTGAAAGGGCTGTTTCCGAGATGAGCTCAGGCTGAAAAATGTATGCACGTGAGCTCCAAAGCCTTGGGCAAGAAATTAGGTTCCACGCCGCCGCTGTAGGTCAATGCTCATGTGAAGCCTCCAACTTCGATCGCACCATAATTTTCGGTTCGAACTCGATCCCGCACGCTCTTCGACTTATGTAAATATTTTCGAGTCTAATCCATCAATACATAGCTTAATGCAGCTCAGCTCATGTTATGTCCGAAAAGAACGAAATAATCGCTTGCTGTGTGCTGCAATGTTGTTCATTTCCCCTTCATGGCTGCAATTTGCATAACTCCTTCGTTGTGACTCACTCGTGTTCTTGACTCTATGGAAAGCTCCTTGAGCCTAGAATTTGGACATATGCATGTGAATGACATTTTGTGCCCACATATTTCTCAAAAATTTGATTGTAGCACCAAGTGTACAAATTGTTTGGTTGTGATGATATGCACGGTCTAATACATTGAATTTGTAAGGTTTTTTTTGGGTAATTATATGCATAAGCCGATATAACCACAGGTTTAGGAAATGCATGAGTTTGTATGATTGAGCCATCGCGATGGTTTTTGTTGTAGGCTATTTGTGGACATGGTGTCACAATTAGACCTAGAGGATAAAGTATGCTCATTACCCATCGGGTGATGACTCAGAGATGTCACCGGCTGTGCGTTAGGTATGTTAAAGATGAATTTGTATGATTTAAATTGAATTTATGTGTTCATGGGATATAATGTCCAATTGATGCATGGATTAATATGCATGAGTAGGCATGTGTGCATATAGCACTCATTATATATGTAGCATGGGGATGAATAGAAAGGGCACATCTGTATCAGATTTCATACGCACTTACATCACGCAAAACAAAGGCGAGCGTGCATGGTCAGTTGCCTTCACCATCTTTGCAACTGGTGGTGGACTTGATACATCGGACGATCGCTCAATAGAGCCCACCTGGCCTTCATGGTCAGAAATCAACACCGTGTATGGTGTTGATGGTGCTGCTCACCCAAGGACAATGTCCCAAAGAGTCAAGTGGTTTTGTGACGTTCACCAGTTTTAAATGCTTTCAGATTGTTCAATGCTTTTTGCTTAAAGCGCTTTCGAGATCATTCAATGTTATTGATTTATAAACAAAAGCTTTTGTTTTAGATAAAGGACCATTAGTTGAAATAAATACCAATGGTGAGTTTCTACTGGGGGCATAAGCATGTGCGTAGGAGCTCGTCGGGACCTGTGTTTAAGAGGGAGTCTGGGTATGGCCTCAGACATGGGACATGCTAATGCATCTCATTCATAACATGTAGGTTTCATTTTATGATGGCATCTGATCGGAGTGTTTATTTGTTAGGTACGACTCATTGCATGTGCACTAGGAGTAGCCTCGATTTTACTTTTACCGACATTGCTCACCTCTGTCAGGACCCCCTTCGTGCACAAGGAATGCAGGAGACGATGCTCATTAGAGGTCGAGACAGAAAAATCCCATCAGGGCTTTGATTTATATTTTGTAAAACATGTATTAGAATGCTAATTTTGATATATATGTTTTATAAGAGTGATGTCATTTAAAACTTGGCGACTATGGTTTTCAGAAGGATTAATGCCCAAAAGTTGCTATTTTCGAACCCTATTTATTATAGGTTTTGAGTGCTTTTTTATGTTCTAATCATTTAATTAACCCGATTTGCACATTAAGGTCCCTGCTATTCTACTGATCGCATTTTATGGCAAATTTTTCAGTTTTTACGAGCTAATTATGCCAAAATTGTTGAATCGATCAAAACACGAAGAATTCGAGTCAAACTTAGCATTGCAGATCAAAGACCAGAAGGAAAGAAGAGCAAAATGTGAAGAAAAATGGAGCACTGGGCAGAGTGCTTTCACACGCTAATCGCTCATCCAACGAGCACTGCTCCTTCCCCTCGCGCCCCGTTCCTTCCACGCGCCCGCCCCGCTTTAATAAATGCCTAGATTTTTGTTGCAATTTTTGTTTCTTCCCATTTTATCCTTGTAATAGCTTTTGGTTTTGGTTTTTTGTAACTTCCCTTGCTCAGCAAAGATATGTGCTTGATCTCAAGGTCCGTAACACTCCAATCAACTTCAATCAATAAAGTGACTGGGAGCAGCTTCCAAATTTCTTCTCGCTTCTCCTCTCCTCCCCGCTTCACTTTCCTTATTTTCTTTTCCATTTTTTCGCTGCCAAACACCCTTGATGATGACAAATCAAAGGATGTTCTGGCAAACTTCCCATCCTCATGGAAGGCCACTCAGTGCCGCTTTAAGGTAAAACCAACCGTTTCTCACTGGCTTCATGTGAGCATTTACTACCGCTATGTTCCCGTTTCACCCAGTTAAAAATCTCCTGTGCATGCTCCTAATGTGTATTTGGCAAGTTGTCTCAAGGGATATTTCTCACTCAGATCCACCGATGCCCGCTACTGCCTCATTAGTTATCATAGGTAGGTTTTCGAGATACGTCACCGTTAGTGACACATTTATGCCTAATCAAATGCCATCATCTTTCAAGAGGAAAACTCTAAGGGTCTAGGTTTAAAGCTAATGAAGATCCTGCTTCTCGGAAATGACTATATGTCATGCTCCCAACGCGCGAGGATAAAGACCCGAGCACATGTTTCCAAGGTCTCTAAAAACCCTAACCCAGCTGGCTCGAGACTTGGCGAGTTCTTTCTCTTATTTTCCTTCATTTTAATTTTAATCGCACCATCCAACTCTGCTTTTACCAAGCCTTAAAATCCAAATTTAAATTCACCATTTTCGAATCTCACTCTGTAAATCATTTGCACGAAGAAAACCCATCCTCGAAGCTCGACTCCCTAGAGCCACTATACCGCAGTAGCTTTGTTACGCCGTTAGCAGAATCCTGTTGCAATTTGTCGACCTCGAACACCTACTCGCATAAACGAATCAAAATGGCGCCATTGGTCGTGATGGTGCCTAAGTGCATTCACGAGCCGTGGAAACACCGCGATCCTCATCACAAGTACGGCGAATCTCTTTATATTTTAATGCTAGTTTTTCTTTGTTTCAAAAAAAAAAAAAGTATCACGTAGAATCCATTTTCGCGATTAAAATTCAAGGCAAGCGCCCGCATGTGTTCTCAGGAAAATTGACTGTGATAAAATGGAACACCTAGAGGGAGAACAATACAATGAGTATTCAGTGGGGAGAAACCCTAGAGCATACATGTCACCGAGGGATCATGGAAGCCTCTGCAATGGCAGAACCAAGAACCATGGGAGAAATCCAAACCCAACAGTCTATGAGGGACTATAGAGACCAATGGATGAGTGCACTACCATAGTGTTCCCTCAACTTATGCACCTCCCAGATCTCCACATTTTGCCTCAACTCCACCATTAAGAAATCCACCAATCTCATCCCCCCCTCGTTGAACAAGCCATCCCGACTCCAGCAACCACGATAATTTCATAGAGGAGCAGAGGGTAATGAATGTCCAGGCCAATCATGAAATTGACATAGTGGAGAGTTCCCTGAACAAGGAATTGGATGAGTTCCAGAGCGAAATTAATGAAGATTTTGACATCTCAGTTATGTTCAGAGGGAATTAATGCAGAACCGCAGAAGCTCCTAAGAAACTCCATGCTTAAGAGGAAGCAGTGGAGGCAGAGAAAGAAAGTCAGCAAGAGCTCCCAAGAGCTTGTTTTGAATCCATTTCCACCAACAGACCCACTACCAAGAGCTCCCTCCCACCACACCCTGCATTTTGCCTACACCCTAAGCATACAATCTAACACTCGAAACACCATCTCCAAATGCCACCCCATTTACTGCTCTCAAGCATAATTTATAGTTAGTGGCCATTGCCAAACATTTGCCAATTACATCAAAGAAGATGGCAACGCCGATGTCGCATGGCACAGTTGATGTTCGTGTCGGGTTCGTACATGGAGCACTTGGACTTCGAAGAATCCCACAAGCTCCACTCAGCCCAAATGTACTTCCAAAGGCCTTAAAATCGCCTGGGGGGGAGCAAAGTCTCCCCACCTTGTTCTCATTTTATTTAGCTATTTTATTTTACTTGAGTTAGTTAATTCTATTTCTATATTTTCTAATTTGTAGTTAATCTTTTGCTTCAGCTTATTTCTTGAATTTTCAGAATTTTTCTTAACTTTATGTTTATTTTTGCGCTTGGGTGTGGAATTTTGTAATAGAAGTCCAGGCTTCCCGGTACTGCAACTTGCGACTTTTCGCAGTCAAGGCGTAAATTCATTCTCAGAAATTTTGCACAAAGAATAATGTTTCCCGTGCACTATTTTGTCCTTTATTATATATATATATATATAATTAAAAAAAGGTTTGTCTTCTCAAATATTTAAAAAAATTTTTGAAAAAAAATTTCGCACTTCCATTTTGTTTTGCTCATAACTTTTTCATCCGAACTTCGTTTTGGTGTTTTGCACTCAGCTGCTTAGAGAGTGTGTAATCCAAATATATCTAGGAAAACACTTTTTGAAATGGTTATAAAAGGTGTAATTTTCAAAATACTCTAACCGGTCACTTTTTCTTTCTCCTTCTAACTTGCTTTATTCAAGCCTAAATGGAGTGAATAAGGTGTCGATTTGGGAAAGTTTCACAAGTCTCCTATCCAAAAAAGAGAACATATCATAAAGGAGGTAACACTTCCTTCTCTAACTTTCCAATCCAAGACCTATCACAGATAATGACATTTCGTCAGGGGAAAGTTAACTAAGGAAGTGGCATTTGTTTGTTTTATTTTAACAAGCCCATTTTGTTATGTCTAATGGCTTGATGGTTTTCCTTGTGAAGTCGTTATACTATACAACTTTCAAAATCGCACCCATTTCAGGTTCCCTTTAACCCGTGGTTTGGAAAATTGAAACTGCCTAATCCTCATGGATGTTATGATGCCTAGTTTAGTGCACAGATTAGTTGAATCCCTGAGTGCTGACCTTTTCTTCCACCTTAGCTAACCACACAAGGCACATTACCACCAATAAATAAAAACTCGCTTACCTCCTAAACATCAAAACCTACCCTAGCTCTTGCGGACTACTTGTATGTTAAGGACTCCCTTGAATAGAAGGGCCAATGAGTCTTCTAAAAAAAAAGAAATAAAAAGAAAAGAAAAAGAAAAGAAAAAGAAAAAGAAAGAAAAAAAGAGAATAGAGCCGCGACGGCGCGGCCTTGAAACCCGAGCACAAATCCGAGGGTTTACGGCGAAAGCCTGAAGCCCGGTGTCCAAGCCAACCGGGCTTGAGCCACCGACTCAGTGTTCGCTACACGTGGACGGGTGAAGTTTAGCGGTCAGAAAAGGAGCTCGACCATTCAAGTCCGGGTGAAACCCGAAGATGCCGCGGGTCGAAAGATCCTTATGACTCGTGCCCTGGGGCCTTAATTGGTCGGGAGTCACCCAGATCCTCGTCATACGGCCTTTGGTGAGTTGGATTCCTCAAGATTGCACCCCTACAACACAAAAGAGTCATGGAATAAGAGCGGGTCTCTTACCTATTTAGGCCAGGTTAGTATCAGATTTCAAATCGTGGGATTCTGGTCACTCTCACTCCGCCAACTCCGGCTGAAATCTATACATCTCGTATCACGAGACGCCTACCTGAGTAAAATAGCCACATGGGCCCATACATCCTTACTCATAAAACAAAATAATCAACTATATTATTATAGTTTGCATAAGCTTCGTTTGCCAAAAAGATTATACATCTTTACAAAATATTTACCCAAATGATTCGCTTTCTTCCTCAATAACTACCTCTACCGCGCACTGCCTCCCTCGATAGTCTCCGTACCGAAAGGGGGTCTCACGACGCCGAAAGCAAGTTTCGCAGAAGTTTTCCTACAAGTGGTTACTTCCTCACCCAAAATGCATATACAATTTAAGACATAAATAAACAATCAATCACATTCCATACAATTATTTACTATTATATGAAATGTCTATATCATGATGAGATGCAACCCCTCATGCTCACGAATCTAAGTCCCAACCGACTCTCACACCTCGAATGCCGTTGACTAAACCCGTCGTTAACTCATGACTAAACCATCGACACCCTCCACTTGTGTATTTAGGTCAAAACCCGATTTTGATTCTTTCCTTTATTTCATGCAACTGGATTCGTTTACACCGTAGGACGCACGCCTTTTTCAACATTATTTACGCTGGCCTGGATTCGCGTTCAACTCGTGAGTAACCTATGGACTTTCACCCCTGGATCCACTCAACTCGCTTCCGCCCAAACATGTAATTTAACATTTCGATCATTTACACACTGCCAATTCTACTTTGACTTGTCCATTTTTCCCGAGCTCACGACCCATTCACCAACACCGATGAATAAACCCGACCACACCCATGATCTTCGACCCGACGCTGATGTGACTGGTAGATATGAAATGCATGATGCCCATGCATTTTCCTTTATGTTACATGCATGAATCCAGCCTATGAAACATTTAAGCACACCATGGACAATTATAACTATACATATAATCTACCTCCATGCAAAATATATTAATACATCAAAACATGCATCAATATCACATTTGACACTTAGCATGTTATTCAAGCAAGCCATAACACGCAACAAGGTCTTAAAATTAGACTATTCAACGTGGTACTACGCCCCTTCGCAAACATGAACCAATCCGGCCCAAGCATCATTATCACAACCAAACCACCACACCTAGAAACTTTCTAAGCATTAGTCCAAACCCTAATTCCTATTGGGCCATGATCGCAGGAACCGGTCATGAAATCCATACCCTTAATTCAAAAGCTTGGAACCAATTTACATGGCCTCTCATGGCCTCCCACAAGTAACCCTCTTTACCATTATAAAAGCCTTTAAAGCAAAGTAAACCAAGAGAAAATATCCTACCTCTCGAGTTTGGAAGAACTCCCAAACCCAGTCCACGCGTTGTCCTCCTCCGCAGAACAACTTCCCTTCTTGTCTCGGGCGAACTGACCTGGCCTGATCGCCATATATACCCTGTGGCAGTGTCGCACGCTTCCCAGTGATTCTACGCCGGGCCACTGCATCCTCTACCGACCTCTTCTCATCCTTTCCTTTCCTTTTTGCCTTTTCTTTTCCTTTTTCTCTTTTCTCCTTTTTCATTTTCCTTTCATTTTCTCCTCATTTTCTCTTGGTCATTTTTCACCCCTTGAATCAATCATTCTAATAACGGGCGAAATTTCCTCCTACTCAAGTATCATACATGTGGCCATCAATTTTCCGCCATTTTTATTTCATAAACTCTTAATGACATCACAGACTCAAGTACTATCATGGTCATGGAATTCCTTTCCACACATGACCTATCGTGAGTCATTCATCTGCTGACCTGCCACATGGTCGCAAGTGTCACTCCTCTCATGGTGCCAAGTGGCATCCCCTATTCGCCATGCACATCCGACACCCCACGCCGAAAAACATGAAATCCCGACCACCCGAATCCAACCAAATCGACGCGGGTAGCTAAATTACAGACAAATTCACCGAGAAAGTCCGTTTCATCATCCGGAGATCTAGAAAATTCTGATTTTCAACCTAAATTACTATTTTACCTTTATCCAAAATCTTGGATTTTCTGTTTCAAGGCATCCTAAAGGAGTGGGCTTGCTCGTCGGGAGAGTGTAGTTTGACAAATATCGTTGAGGACCGATCAAACAAACACTTAGATTTTGGGTGGGTTCCTCGTTGAGTCATCGAAGGAAACTCTTTGACATTCAACTCGTGACATGCTCATTCTCTCGAGATAGTTATCACAAGTTTGATTCCCTATCACAAGTTAAGTCTTATATTTTCACAACCTTTTTCAACTACTCATATTTTTGTTATTTTCTGTTCTTCTATCTTTCATTGCTATGACTAGCAATGTAGGTTGGGTGATTAGTGCCCAAAAAGTGCTATTTGAACCCTATTTATTATAGGGTTTTGAGTGCTTTTTGTACTAATCATTCTAATTAACCCGATTTGCACATTGTTGTCCCCGTTATTCTACCGATCGCATTTTGTGAAAATTTTGCAGTTTTTATGAGCTAATGCGCAAAATTGTTGAGTCGATCAAACACGGGGGGAGAATTCTGAAGTCAACCATGATTACATCAAAGACCGCTTCGTGCGTGGTTAAAGAGCAAAATGTGAAGAAAATGGAGACTCATAGAGTAAGCTACATCAAGCACTGTCATCCGGCCGGCACCGTTCCTTCATGCCGCCTGCCTCGCTATGCCTTAGATTTTTGTTGCAATTTTTGTTTCTTCCCATTTCCATCCTCAGAATAGCTTTCTGCCTCAGCCCTTTTCAGAACCCTCGCTCTCCCAAGCAAGATATGCTTCTAGATTCAAGGTCCGAAATACCTTAATCAACTCATCCAATAAAGTGACGGAGAAGCCCAGCCTCTCGCTCTCCTCCTCTCCCCGGTCACTTTTTATTTTCTTTCCATTTTTCTCATCAGCCAAACACCCTTCACGATGACAAATCAAAGGATGTTTCATTAAACCTCCCCATCCTTGAAGCCGAAGGCCACTAGGTGCCGCTTTATGTAAACCAACTATTCTCTCGCTTTCATGCAGCTACTTCACACTGCTTATGTTCCCCGCTTCACCCAGTTAAAATCTCCTGTGCACGCCTCCCTAATGTATTTAAGGCTAATCGGCCGATACTTACCAGATCCATGCCCGCCATTGCCTCTATTAGTTACTGTAGGTAGGTTTTCGGTGATACAATCGCAGGGACATTTATGCCTAATCAAATGCCATCTTTTCAAGAGGAAAACTCTAAGGGTCTAGGTTTTAAAGCTAAATGAAGATCCTATTTGTAAATGACTATATGTCATGCTCCCCCACATCGGCGTGATAAAGACCCGAGCAGCAATGCTCTGCTGTCTCTAAAACCCTAACCCAAAGGGCTTCGAGACTTCAAGGAGTTCTTTTTCTATTTTCCTTCATTCTTAATTTTTTAATCCGCACCATCCAACCTCTGCTTACCAAGCCTTAAAATCCAAATTGAAATTCACCATTCAACCTCATCAAATCATTCATATCAAGAAATCCCATCCCCGAGTTCGACCTCGTAGCCATTATATTGCAAAGAGCTTTGCTACGCAGGTGGAATCCTAGGTTATAAATTTTGTTGATTCCGAACACTTACTTGGCATAAATGAATCAATAGTCATGTGTTTATATGTTTGAGTATGGATAAATGGGCTCTATGTGGCCATTTTTACCTTTTATGCCTGAATTCCTGAGGTCGTTGTATAATATCAGCCATGTTGCCATGTAATTGCATATGTTGCATTTTTGTAGAGCCTCCGTACAAAGGAGACTCGCCCATTTTCGCTAAATCTGTCCTAGAAAAAGGACTCAATGGTGTGGTTTCGTTACCCGACATTCACGATCTTCACGCGGGCCGACGTCACACCCGACCGATTTGGGGCGCCACAAAACTATATAACCGAAATATTTTCCATATTTTTCCTCCATTTTTGTGATCTAAAACTCGAAATGATAAAAGTACACCTTTAAACTCGTGGAATTGTCTCGAGGACACACCGTCTCATAAGAATTTTCCATCAATACACTATTCTTTATGAACATTTCCAGATTCTACAAGTTATATAATTTTTTTCACAACTTTATACCCTAAATTTTGAAAATCCCTATCTTTCTCACAGCTTGTTCTCTAACCCCCAAAGAACTAAAGATTCCAACCCCATAAGCAGAGCCATAAGACATGAGGCACGCAAGGTAGTAAACAATTACCATAAAATACCAATCTTGGAAGAACACACTCTGCAATGCCAAACAAAGGAATTGATTTTTTTTGATTTTTTCAAAACCTAAGGAAAATTTATAGCAAAAAGTGGACCGACATATACCTTTAAAATGAACTAATTGTAAGGAAACTAGCTTGCTCCAACGTTTGCAGGAAGAGGGGAACCGAAAGTAGTAAAGGAGAAGTAGAAAGTCGGTTCTTTTCTTCAAGTTGTGAAGTTTGGGTGTTTTGTGCTAACCAAATGAGGAGACGACACTACTTGGCTTTTCAAGTTGGGATCAATTTTAGGTTCGAATACATGTTAGGTTCAAATGCAATTAAAATCAAAGTTCGTAATTAAAAATACTATTTTCAAAGTCTGCTTAATGTGTAAAAAACCTTGAAAGTTCAAGGTTTTTTATCCTATTTTCCCAAAAGAAAAAGAAAAAGAAAACATTAGTGCTTGCTAGAAGTGTCATTTCTCATTAGTTTCAAACTATGGTGCCACTTCTAAGAAGAACCATTGTTTGTTGTTTTTAATCCTTGATGCTCATAGGAAGCACCAACCATTATTAACTCCCTCAAACCTTGGTGCTTTCCAGGAGCATCATCTTCTCCCACAATGGAAATATTAGCACTTTTAAAAAGTGCACCCTTAAACATTGATGCTTTCTAGGAAGATCATCTATCACCAATATTGGAACCATCCACACTTCTAAAAGGTACTTCTAAGAGGCTTTGTTGTAAGCCTTTAGACAAATAAATTTCTGCTTTGAAATTTTTTTGCTTTAACCTTTCTACAAAAAAAAAAAAAAAAAAAAACATATGTTCTATGTAGTATTTAAAACCATAGTTGTCAACTACAAATTTATTTTTGTATTAGAGCTGTAATTATCAACCACGGTTTCATCTTTGTATTAAAGTCATAGTTGCCAACTACAGTTTCATTTTTGTACTAAATTGTAACTTTTAATTATGACTTTTGTTCAAAACTAAAGTTGTGGTTGACAAAAAAGAGATACAATATATTTTTAAAAGAAATTGTCTAATTCTTTACATACCTAATGGTTATTCATGTATGGATAAAATTCCATCATACTCATATGAATAACAAACACAATTTAAAACAACAAACAAGTTTGTAAACATACTCAATCAACTGTAATTATCACGTAGGTGGGTTCGGGATGAGATGAAGATGAAGATGGTGACTAAGGGCAGAGATGGGAATATGCGGATCAGCCCGATGGGCTATGAGTGGGTCATCGAAATTCTAGGAGGGTTAGGCTTGTAAAATAAAGCCTCAACAGGACCCGGGTCGCTTACTACCCGATCACAACTGCCAATCCTGCCTAAGTCACACTGGCTGGGCCCACTTTGATTTTGTTTATGAAATTATACCCAAAATAGTAAATTTTAACTATTGACAAAAGAATCATTAATCGACAAATCCCTCCGACCTCCCCTTATTTTACATTTTTTTCATTCCTAGTTTCCATCACCGACACTCGACAACCCCGTCGACATGACCCTGCAATGTCTACGCTCATCGACAATGCCATGCCGTGCCACTACCAAGATCTCCTTCACCTTGTCTTCACAAGAAATCGCTAAGTTGTTATGACGTTAGCCATTAGCTAGTACTCACTAGTACCCTCACGACTCAACAAAAAGTAATAAAGTTGTTTTCGATTGAATGTTTTTTTTTATAATGAATCATTAGCACGCTGTTAATTGCGCTTTCATTTGTTACTATGTGAAACAAAAATCTCAATTAAATTTAATATTTGTTTCAGAATGCATATTATTATTCACTTGCAAAATTGTGAAGATTCTATTAATCATCGTTAATCCAATAATTACGGGAAATATGTTTCGTTTTAAAGGTTTTTCCCTTTTTTTGTTATTTTATAATCGAAAAGGCTATGGTATCCAAAGTGGCCACACTCTTTCATAGGTTTTAAGTGACTCAAAGCGTAATGTGGCTCACTTTTCAACTTTTATCTTAAATATGTATTTTAGGTGTTTGTTAAAAATGACACTCAGATCCCATCTTAACACGTGTTTCCAGATTCCTTTATTACAACATTCCACTAATTCCATTTTATAAGTTTGTTAATATTTAGAAGCTGTGAATCTTATGCTCTCTACCATAAACAAATATTAAATATAATGAAAGAAATACCTTCCCCTCTATTTTGGTGGACAAACATTCAAACAAGGACGCCCTATTTCCCTGGGGTCCCGCCACCACCGTCAACCTAAGGCCACCGTGTCTCATATCATGAGACCCATACGTGAGTAAAATGACCACATCGCCCAACATCCACTCACAAAAAATATATCCAACCAACTATATTACCATGGGCTTCAAGAGTTAATACATCACTCTTAATACAACATGTTTCACTGTAATAATTCATACATGTTTTACAAAAAAATGTAATCAAAGCCACATGTCTCGCTTTCTTCTCAAAAAGTGTACTTCTAGTGAGCCCCCGTCCTCCTAACACACTCCCACTTGAAATAATGATCCGATTGTGGTGAGCAATGCCCGCAGTGCACTCCACATGGGTTACTCCCATCTAAGTGCATATGTAATGGTAGCAACCAAACACATTCAAGCAAATGCATGATCCTACTAATGTCTATACGCCTAATCCCATGTCTCGAGCCTCACCGCATTGCCTCACACATGCCTAAGCCATGTATGAAAATCATTTCCAAACAAAATATTTGTTTTAATTGGAGGACAACCCTCCGATATAATACGTTGGACAACTTCGAGGTGAATCCTGTTGCGGGTCCTCCCAAACACCACGGGCCCTCCGACGGAATCGCCGTGACAATCTTCCTAACACAATTCTTCGGACAACTTTCCGATAAAATTGATTATTTTAAATAATTTTACAAGTGAATTCTTTGTTTAGACAACCCTCCGATTTTATTTGTCATGCACTCACACCTACCATTCTAGGGTACCCCGGTGCATATGGAATGCATTATGCCATTTCCAACAATTCATGTTAGTAAATATTTTAAACATGCTCATACTAACAAAAATTAACTCACAACATCATGTTATTCAATTCATAGCAATAACACCATAATTAGCTCACATGGGCTAATAAACAATTCAAGCAATTCATTTTGAATCACCTAACAACACAAACCACACATTAAATCATGAATGCTGAAACCCCAGTCTCAACACTGCTCACTACCACACTGGGATTTCCTCTTTCACTTGGCCCAAATATTTTAAGATTCGAAACACCTACCATCCAGCTTTAACAAATTTCAATCATTAAAATGACTCTTAGCCAAAGAATAAATCAAGTAAGGACCTCACCTCTCGAGTTGTCGAAATCCCACAAAATCTGTCCACACGGTTCTCAGGTAAATGTTAGATCAACTTCGCTTCTTAGCCTCGACGAAAGAATCGAATGCCCAAAGCCGGAAATCTAGAGAGAAGTTGGACTTTTCTCTCTTCTAAAACCGCCCCTCACTGCACGTTTCAAAGAAACATTGGAGAAGAAGATGTCCCTATTATTTTCTTTCGATTAATTCCATCCTTGTCTTTAATTCGACTTTTATGCTTTGACACTGGCTTAATCTAAGCCATTTATCTTCTATCCTCTCTCTAATCATAATATGTGTCACATGGGTACATGTAGAGGTGATCTGTCACATCATACGCCTTCTCACAAGTCGGGTCACACGACACCTCGACACCCGACAATCTGACTGAAGACGCCAAATCTCGACTGCCTCTGAATTGACTAAATTCCTACACGGTAGCTAGATTTCTGCGGAGATTTATTCCACCCGGGGTGGAAGTCCGCTTCGCCATCCGAGATCTAGAAAATTCCGATTTTGACCGAAATTACCATTTTACTCAATTTTCTATTAATTAGAATTTTCGGGTTTTGCTACAAATAAGATTGAGAAACTCAGATGTCCTGATCACTCTTAAGCTTAAAGAAATTGTAGAATGAGTCAATCTATGTAAATAAGACCCATTTTGAAATGAAGCTAATGCCTTTCACCATGTGTTTTTTTTAATAAAAATAACATGATGCCAAGATAGATGTGGACAACATGATAGCACCTTAGTTATTTATATTAAGGTAGGGGTCTTGGTTGTTTTCTCTATTTATGTGTGGTATATATCCTATTTATGTGGTTTCAATGAATTAACCTAGTGGAAGGTAGTGAAGCGTAAATTCAAACATGATTGGCTTGCTTGAATGCTTAAGGCAGGGGCATGACCTCAAATTTTTATTTTTATTTAATATAACTCTATGAACTCATGTGTAATTTGACTATAGTCAATTTTTTTTTTTTTTATAGTTTTCTGATTAAATTTTTCAAAATCAATAAATGCATTTACATTATGGCTTCCCTAGTTGAAAGGAACCAAAATACAACTAGCATTAGTTTTGATGAGAAGACTGAAAATGCTAAAGAACCCTAGTTTTGTGAGTAACACTAATGTTGATGAGAGTCATGACACTATTTAACCACTAACCAAAAGGCCGAGCTTGGACTCGATGTGAATTTTTGTGAAAATCGTAACAATGAGATGGCAAAGAAAATGGCAAATGCAAGGTTTGGTGGTAAGGAATATACTGCAAGTAAATTAAGAACTTCTCACCTAGCATTTCACATTCCTATATGTCACATGGTACCTCACTCTACATGATGTAGGAGGGATGCTAATTGGATTATGAAGAGAATGAGAAAGAGAAAATCCTTACTATAGGATTAAATTAGAGATATTATCCGACCGATTTATCTTTCACATTGTTGAATGGAGGTGTTTAGAAGTACCAAAATTTTCAATGAAGATTGTAGAAGTATTTCTAAGAACAACTAAATGTGATGTGACGAAGAAATATGAGATTTATAAAGACCAAGCAACAATGAAGCCAAATTCTGGGCAGTGTGTCGACTTCCGATTGTTGGACCACATGCACCAATATCGATATATCTCTTTGATTTACACATTATGCTGATAAGATCAGCCGGGGTAAAATTCTTATCATTTTCACATGTAACTCTAATAGTATTGGACATGATTTGGCACAAGGCGCTGAATTTTAGCGGATTGGGAATAGAAAGAAAATATTTTCCATTACTTTAGATTGTGCATCTTTCGAATGATAACATGCAAACATGCTGAAAGAACACCTATGCTTGTCAACATCTTACTACTTAATGGAGAAGTTCTTTCCATAGATGTCCCACATATTCAACCTTTATTATTCAATATGGTTTCAAGGTTGCGCTGATGCATTGCATAAATTAGTAAGGTAAGACCCAGAAATTCCAATTTAGGGAAAAAGGCAAAATCGTAATTTCGTTACAATATTGTTAGTTTCGCTAAAACTGGAATTTATTCTCTAGATCTCAGATGTGACAAACAGATTTCATCGGGTTGAATCGTCTCGCGAAATCTAGCTAAGACGTCAAATTTCGCCGACCCGGCATACCGAGTTTCGACACGCTGAGGCATCGCTGCTCGGTGCCGTAAAACGATTTGATGCGCCAAAGTCACATATAACAAGTACCATAAAGTTAAGTAAGTGGTGGCATGAGAAGGAGAAATGATGAAATGGATGGCCGAGATAGTGCCGAATGTCAAAACTGAAAAGGAATGACAAATGGTCATTTTTGAAATTGCTTAGTTAGAAAGACAAAACACAAATAAGTGGTTTTGGCTCTACCTTGAGAAGAGAAGCAAAAACGTGAATTGAACCAAGAAAAGGTCCGGAAGAGTCGAAAATGGAGGTTTTGGAGAGAGAGCATCCGACTCTCTCTAGAATATCCGCAACTGATCACGAGTCCTCTGAAAGAAGAAGGAGTCGCCAGGCTAGGTAGAGGTAGGCAGAGGCACGATGGATACCGGATTTGAGGAGTTTTGACAAACCTCGAGAGGCAAAGGGGTTTTCCTAGTTGCTCTTACACTTTATTTAAGTGTTTTATAATGTTTCTATGTTTAAGGCCTTGAAATGACATTCCAAAACTCGGGACCGAATTGTTTGAATTTATTGAATCCAAAATGTCCGTACCAGAATCGTGAGGGCCAAGTTCGGGAGTTGTCACTGGCATAAATTATGCCTAAATCAGGTTATAAATGATGCTTCGAGGTGTATAAGGCCTAGAATGGCAAAGAAATTCGTTCACTAAGTGAACCAATGATCGCATTCATTTCCGGGAATAGTAATGAGGGTTTCACTATTCCCTAGAATGTTCACAAAATAATTCTTGTGAAATAATATGTTTGGTCGATAATTTAAGTGAATTGCTTCAGGCTTGGATAATTATTAGCCCAAGTGAGCTAATTTTTGGTGCGAAATGTGAAATTACATGACATGATCGTGTGATTTAAATTTATGTGAATATATGCATGTTTATATATTGCAGATGTGTTATGTGACTAATGGAATTGGCATCATGCATTCCATATGCAATCGGGTCACCCAAGACGATAGAGGAGTGCATGAGGTGAGTCTGTGAGAAAATGGTCTGAGGGTTGTCTAAAAACATAATTATCTAGAGGGTATCCATACTAAAAATATCAATCGTCTGGAGACGACCCTAATTGATATACATCTGAGGGTAGTCCATAATAATATCAATCGTCTGAGACGGCCCAAATTACATATATACACTCCGAGGTTGTCCACAAATAAAACATAATACCCCTACACGCAGGCTTTCAGCGAGTGTGAGGGAGCTGAGACTCCTGGCATGAGATGACGCTGTATGTCTAAGTAGGATCATGCATTCGCTTGAATGTGTGTTTACTTTGAGCACAAGATATGCACTTAGGTGAGCAGCAGCCTACTTAGTGGTGATTCCACTATCAGCATTAGCTCACCCTGCGAGGATACTATTTTACAGTACAGGAGCGCGAGTGTGACTCACTCCGTCCCAGACTCGAGGCTTGTAAGAAAGCTTGACTGTGCTTGGGTTACAGCGCTATTACATGTATTAGAATTGTTTAATTTTAATATATGTTGTATAAGAGTAAAATTTGAACTTCGAACTATGGTCAGATAGTCAGATATATATACATTGTTATGAAGTATTTGGTTTATGGGCCCAAGGGCCGCTTTAATCATGTGATCAAGTTATGTTGGACTGTTCAGACAGTTTTGTACAGGTTTTGTATTCGGGGTAGAGCCCCCGTACAAAGCGAGACCTGCCCGATTTAGAAAATGCCCGTCACCCGATGATTCACGAGTATTCCACGGTCGACTGAAAATAACTGACCCCTGGTTAGCGCCACACAAGGTGTGCATTATGTAAGGGCCTCAAAGAGTAGGAAGAAACAATTCTTTGAATGTGTTGAACAAGTCGCGGATTGATAAGATCAATCAAGTCAGAGATCTGATTGTGTTACTAGATGGAACTCTACTTATACAATGCTTGAGAGTGAATCAATTATCTTCAGACTTTTCATAGTTTGAGTTTGATTGATAAAAATTATAGGTGATGTCCATCTAATGATGAATGGTTTAGATCAATTTCAATGTGTCAATTCTTGAATCCATTTTATATAATGGCCAATTTGATTTTTGGATTTTCCTATCCTACTTTTAATTTGTATTTTAGAAATTCTTGATGATATAGCTTCTCTTGATATCCAATCTCAAGTAAATGAAGATTTGATGATTCAAAGTATGAGTTGTAGAATAAAAGAGAAAATTTATAAGTATAGAGGAATATAAGGTGGTTCTCAGATTTGGGGCTATTCTTGATCCGACCAAAAAGCTTAATTTCGAGGAAGAAAAACTTATTCAAGTACACTCGACCCATGTGGCTAAGGGAAGAAAAAAATGAGGTAAAGAAAGCTTCGTGATGCACTTTGAAGAGTATAGAAACAAAGGTGCATCAACTAACTTCTTTACTTTATTTGATTCAACCACCAAGTATTCTGTAGAGAGAAAATGAGAAGTCATTTGACGCATGATGTAAGTTCTTAATGGAATCCATTTCAATTACATATATTTATATTGTTTAATCAAATATTTATTTTGTTTTTATAGGATTTCAAGAATTTGATTGCCAAGAAAGTAACAAATGATAGAAAGTCTCAACTTTATTCTATTAAGATCCAAGAATTCGCTTCTAGAAATTTTGATGTCCTCGTTATTGGAAAGATAAGAGTAATAGATTTGGTGATCTTGCTAGGATGATTTGTCATGTATTGAGCTTTCCACAACTACTGCATTAGAATATGCTTTTAGTATTGGCTCTCATGTTTTGAACAAGTATAGGAGTAAAATGCTTGATGAAACTGTCTAAACTCTCATACGCACACATAATTGGTTACTTGGTTTTGTTGGTAAGTTTAACTTTTTTATTGAGCATTTATAATAAGTATTTTCTTTCTACATTTACTAATTAACTTATGAGTATTTTATTTAAAGATGACAGATGATAATGATGATTTATGACGACTAACCACAACATTGTCGACGTACATCTTTTAATGGAGTCAAATATTGTTATCATCAAGATAATACGTAGACATGATAAAAGAATATGGATTTCATTTGAAGCTTCGGATTTGTAGTTATAAAGATATTATTTAGTTGCTTACTTATTATTTTGGTACTTGAATATTAACTGTTTGTTAGCATTATTTATTAAACTTGGACCTATTATTTCATTGACTGGGCTTGAACTTGATCAGTGGCTCTTAATACCGCTTCATAAAGGTAAGACCCAGAAAATCTCCAATTTACGGAAAACGGCAAAATCGCAATTTCCCTACGTAAATTTTTTTATCTCTGATGACGAAATGGATTTCATCATGGAATCGTTTCGCCAAATCTAGCTGCTAACACGTCCACTTCGCTTAATTTCTTTGCGACATAATCGATTTGCACGTTTTTCGAGGCACCGAGTATCGGGTGCCGTAAAATGATATTTGATGTGACAAAAGTCACATATAACATGTACCTGGGTGCACATAAGTCGTATGAGTAGAGAATGATGGAACTGATGGCCGAGATCGTGCATACATGTCAAAATTCAAAGAAGGGATATAAATGTCAATGCGAAATCAAGTAATGATAAGAAAGACAAGATAGCCAATAGTGGTCTTTCTTCTTCAAAACAAGAGACCAAAACGGTAGGAGTTGTGGGGAGATGCAAGGGTTATGGATTTTGGTTTTAGAGAGAGAGTAAGCCACTTTCCTGTATTTCTTAGCTAATCCGATCGTTTCGATTCTGAAAGAAGAAGGAAAGTTGTTCTATGCATCGAGGACAACGTGAGGGCACTAGTTTCGTGAGTTTTTTGACAAACTGTGAGGTGGGAAGTTTTATCCCACTTGCTTTTACTTCTGATTTAAGTGTTTTGTGATGTTTTGCCACTGAGGCCTCAACGATCAAGCCATCACCCCAAATCTTTGAACCTGAGCGTGAGGAATTTATGAAACCCACCTGCAAACTGCAATGTGCTTTTACGGGTCGCCTGGTGTTCAGGTTGTAATTTCAGAAACAAATTGTATCAGGATGTGTATGAGGCCTAAATGCTAAGTGAAATCTCTGGATTCACAAAGTAACTCAATGTCAGGATCGTCGCGGAACAAGAACCCGAGGGCTATTCTCCTTCATCGTCACTTGAATAGTGTTCACGAAATAAATCAGGAGAAATGTGTTCGCCGAGTAATTCAAATCGACCAGCCGTGTATGTAAATTCAGCCCACGTGAGCTAATTCTCGTGCAATGGATCGTGAAACTGCATAACATGTTTTGTGTGATTTAAATCTATGTAAATATATGCATGATGATATATTGTACGTGTTATATGAATTGTGTTGAAATGACATAATCTACTTCATATGCACCGGTAACCTATAAACTAGTATGTGTGCATGACATGGATTTTCCTGGAAAAATGAAAAATGGTTGCGAAGGAATTCCCTATTAGGATGATTTTTTCCTGAGAACGTTTGGGAGACGCCTAATGTATCACTTCTGATGAGGACCATGACCTGCTTTGAAGTTCTCCAACATATTCTCCTGAGGGTAGTCCTATATTTTTATCGACATGTTTAAAAGGTCAATAACAATAGGTTTTGTTTTGAAAATGATTATTTTTCCAAGTATAATGGCTTAGGCAAGTGTGAGGAGCCTGAGGACTCGAGACATGGTGGATGACATGTAGACATTCAAGTAGATGACACATTTACTTGAGTGTGTGTTTACCTTGAGCATCAGATATGCACTAGGTGAGAGGTCCATTTAGTGATTCCACCATCGGGCACAGCTCACCCCGGTCGAGGCAATTATATTATTTCAAAAATAGTGGAGCGACGAGGAGATTCATGCGCTCATCCTAGAGGCCGACATCAAGAAGTTTCTGCCAGGCTGGTGTTTATGATGCATTACATGTATTAGAATTCAGAATTTAATATGTTGTATAAGAGTAAATTATTAACCCTGAAACTATGGTATATAAAGGCATATGTTGATAGAGTATTATCGACAACAAGCGCTCATTTTACTCATGTTATGTCCAAGATGTCGGGATTGGGACAAAGCTAGTAATCTGCAGAGCTCCCGTACAAAGGAGACTTTACCCGATTCGTGAGTCGTGCCTCCGTTACTCCACATTCCAAGAGTATTCCGCTGTCGATGGTTGTCAACCGACTCCGAACGGGTGTCACACCTGAATCGTAGCTTAGATATACGAATACCTGTGGCTTCGAGGGCTTGGGCTAGCCATAGTCATGTAAGAACATCACCACGTTTCCGATGCCAGTGTTTAGGTATGATTACCTAGGCAGACGTAGACAAAAACTAAAACACCGCATGTGTTTTATTCTTTTCAGGATCATGTGATCGTGTGGTTATGTTTGGTGTGTGATGGTTGGTATACTCATGTCAGATGTGTTATGATTGCTCAGGTGCTGGGTGAGGTAGCACATAAGTGTTAGAAAATTTTCGAGTTTACGTTGTAAAACCTGAAAAAGAAAATCAAATAAAATAAATTTTTATAAATTCTATTTGGTTTATTTGGGAGAAAATTGTTTTCAAGGTTTACAGGTGTAAAACCTAAGAAATCAATCAAATAAATTTATAAATTTATTCGGCAAACTCTGAAAATGAGAAAAATATAGATATATATATTTTTTGTATTTTCTAGTAGCTGGAAATAATTGAAAAAAAAAATAATAATAAAAAATGAAAAAAAAATGGTGCAAAAACCTGAATTGGGCTACTGCCATTTGAACTTAAGCACTAGGTCATGATACAAGCCATCAGACAGGACACCAAGGTCGGCCTGCCCGGGGAGGCTGGACTCAGACAGACGTATGGTTTGAGTGGTCGACTTCAGCCGCGGGCTCGCAACACACCCTGGCGGTACTGCGGACTGAGGAGGCAGGGCGCGTGCCGAGAACCAGACGCAGCACCCGGCGTGTATTGCACAGCATGCAGCTGAGGTGGATACGCCGCTTCCATACGCCCGACACGGACAGCAATAGTTCTGGGCCGAGGAGTGGGGGAAAGAGGCGCTTAATACACTCAGGTCGCACAGAGGAGGCAATGGGTCGAGTTTGTGCTCACACCGCAAAGGTATCGCGGACCAGGAGCAGGGGAGGCAGTGGAAATCAGATCGCTGACCTAGGCCATCAAGACGGCCAGGCGTCAGCAAAGACACAACCACGACACGGGTCAGCTCGCCCGCGACACGGCCGGGGCCGTGCTGGACGACACTTTGGGCCGCTGACACAACGCCGGGGCGCCATCACGACACGCGCGCATCGCAGGCCGCCTCGGGCGCGCCGCCTGCGGCGCCGCAGTCGGGCCGCGGGCGCACACCGGTGCACTCGACCCACCCTTTCGACTCCTGCATCAAGCCGAGTCATCGCTTGACACTGCTCATACATCTGCTCATGAACACTGCTCACAAGATTTAAAAAAAGATGCCAAAAATTTAAAATCTTCAGGTATGATTTAATATACGGATATTTATATCGCATTTCCTAGAATACCACGTGGTAAAAATTTTTCCTGTGTAAATAGTGTCTCGGTCAGATGCATAACTCCTTTTTGAGATACGTCATTAATGTCATGTTTTTCATTGCGTGATTTTATGTTTCAATCATATGGCGACATATACACTGCATTTAATGTATAAGGAATTATGATCACGATTGTTACAGAGGAAATTATACATGCATGGTGTATGTATAGAAAACAGGAATGCTATGTTGGGAACTATGACCTTAGGACGGATAATGAAATGAACAGAAAGCTTAGAATTTTATCAAATAAACAATCGAGTGGTCGTAGTTACGCCACTCAGAAATAATCCGTCGGGCCCATGGTTGCCAAGTCTATTATTAGTGACCACAGGCATTGCTTAGTTGGGACCGAATGAAAATTAAATGAATCTCATATTAGACATGGCGCGGGGATGGTAGTCAGACGCAGGCAAGAGGGTCGCCCACGAAAGCAATGTGCACCACTGCTTGCATCAATCCGCCTTGAAGAGGCCATCAGGTTACAGCTGTCGCCTCATACGTGCAAGTGCAAATGAGAGTGAAGATAACAGTGACCTTCATGGTTTTCAGCACATCATCCTCCAATATGCACAGAGGAGGACCTGAATGGTCGAGGATACCACTGAAATAGAGAAGGAGATGACATACAGGCATCCAACAGTAGAGTGCCGGTATAAAGAGGCTGAAGATCCCATCTTCTTCCAACCCGAGAAAGAAGCGTACTGCTTCGCAAAGATATCCGTGATCTGTGGCCAGGTCATCGTGACCAAGGCCGTGATGGACATTTAATAAGGCAGGCGATGACGCGGTTATTTATGCCACTACCGATACTTTTACCCGATTGTTCACGGCGTGAATCCCAAGCGTTATGGGACACCCAAGTCCCAATCATCTAAACGAGTTGTGGTCATGGAGTCAGATGGGCGGCATGGTGCTACTCTACTGGCCAAAGAATTCGACATACGAGATTACTGCCCCCGCAGACAGGGATCCTGTGGTTTTAGGACATCGGCACCCGGCCAACGATGCTGGGGACAACAGAGACACGGGGCCACTCCTCCACCCCCCGCATGGATCAAAGGGGAACCAAAGACGTCAAGGTGCCACACCAAAGACCTAGCATTCGCAGAAGGGTCACATAGCCGCACGCAGCGCTATCGAGGTCGGTAATGTGACGCTAAAATGAGAGCTCTGGGCCAGTCATGATGATCGGTTACCATTACCGCCTACCAAGCATATGAGGCGAGATTCTCCTAGGAGGCAGAAGCCTCATGGTATAGAGGCTGAGCATGCAAATCAGCCGGACATGCATGGTACGTTTTATACCTGCATTTGTTTTTCTAATGCATCATGTTCATTAATGCATCTTTATGACGATTCGTAATATGTCTGAGGCCTTTAGAGAAGCTTCATAAAGGAGTCGCTCTTCCTGCGACAGAAAAGGAAAGAGTCAGATCTAGAGTTCAGACGTGAGTTGGGAGATTCCAAGATCTGGCCATGGCGAACCCCTGAATGGGGGTGTCACAAAAGATGGCATCATCAAGTTCGCGCACAAGAACATCAAGATCGAATGCATATGCACTCCAGATAGTCATTCACCACTCTCGTGAGCTGGGTCGAGCTCATTTCGGGACTACGTCCAATGAAGACCTCATAGCTCACCAAGAAATGAAGAGTAATTAGCGTGTCAAGCAAAGTAAGAAGGTCATGATCCCTAAGGCAGGAAGCCCTGGAAAGCAAAGGAAGGAGACCCGCAGAGTGATCCCGGAATATCCCAAGGTGGTGTGGCAGAGGACCCTGTGGAGATATCTCGACTTCTGTGGTGCAAGAGCAGATCTTAGAGATTCTAATTTAGTGTGTGGAAAAGAGACCCGGGAGATATCCGTAATTTTCTGGCAAAGATTCTGTTGTCTAAAATTTCGTGGGTAAAGAGACCAGAGATATCCCGATTATGGGTGTAAGAGACCCTGTGAGATATCCTACTCAAAAGATAATCCTGTGAGGAGATCTCGACCCCTGCAGGTGCAAGATCCTCCTGGAGATATCTGGCTTCGTGGTGTAAGAGATCCAGGGAGTTATTCAAAATCTTCTGTGGGTGTAAGGAGACCCCAGGAGATATCCCCGACTCTATGCTGTAAGAGACCGGGAGATGAACCTCGACTCGTGGTGGTGACTCAGACAGAGATCCCACTCTTGTGTGGGTGTAAGAGACCCGGGAGATAGTCCCCACTTTGTGGTGGCAGACTCATGAGTTATCCAAATGGTAAGGAATCCTGGAGACACAACTCAATTTCGGGTGGTGGTGTGAAGAGACCTGGGAGCCATCCTGGGCCTGTGGTGGGTAAGAGACCCAAAAAGAGAGATCCCCAATTTATGTGGGTAAGACCCTGGGAGCTATCCCTAATTTGTAGCAAGAGACCCGTGGAGAAAATCCAAAACAGGTGCAAGAGACCGGATATCCCAAATTAAGGTAAAAGAGGACCCGTGGAGAAACCAATGCAGGGTGTAAGACAGATCCAGAGAGGTCCAAAATTTCATGTGGACGAATAGGCTCGCAAAGGTAGGCCGGAAAGTTCACACCGAGAGAGAAAAACACACATTGCTATATCACATAGACTTGGAGCTGGAAAAGGATAGAGCCTAAGCACTCCGAGAGATGAAACACACGGTCATGGTTATCATAGACTTAGGAGTCGCGATAGAGCCCGAGGACTAGACTGATGCTCCTTTGGAAATTGGGTACTGGGTGCCTGTGAGCGCAAGGGCTTGTATATGGATGTTGGTCTTATGACATGGATTAGATCACTGCACCCACTGATTGTCAAGTGATCGACCTGGCAGAACATGCTACACAACCTGCTGTGCTGTGTAAGGTTACATGTCAGGTGGATTATATACAAGTGTTAGAGGACATGCCGCGAAAGGCCCCGGATCATAAGTGGTAGCTGGAGAGCAATTGCCCTTAGTGACTCCCGCCGTTGTCATTAGCGTTATCGCGAGTATACAGATGGCACCATATGAGGCATTGTACGGGAGGCCATGTAGATCACCATTATGTTGGACCAGGTGGAGAGATTCCACTGTCCTCGATCTGATTGTGAGACACCTCCGAGAAGGTGAGCTTCGATACTACAAACGTCTTACAGCCCTCACACCCAGAAGAGCCATGCGACGCACGACGCCGACCGAGTTCGAGCCTGGGGATCACGCCTTCTCGAAGGTGATGCCTAAGAGGGAGTGGTTAGTTCTGAAGCACGAGAAGATATCGCGAGGTTTATCAAATCTGATACTCGAGAGGGTAAATCGCTAAGTGCACGGCATTTTACCGCCAAGATGTCGTGTGTGTCCATCGAGGTATTTGACGCCCATGCTCGTAGTACACTCTAGATCCAGCTCATGATGGATTGGGAGAGATAAGAAGTTGACACGATGGGACCTTCTCGAGGAGGGACTAGTGCATTTTCGATAGCCGAGATCAAAGTTTGCGATTTCAAGACCGGTGGTCACAGGGTGTTATTGGCAACATTCGCTGGTTTTATAGTCAATGTGCAGAGTGCGAGACATGATGGTCACCATCTTCTCAGTTAGTGATAAAGGTACGTGGTTGTTTAGTCGCATTTAAATGACGAGTTTACATGCATGGTATAGTGCACGCTGTATGCGACCGTTGTGGTTAGATTTGTATTCCCAAATTTGACTAAATTCCTTTAAGGAGGGAGAATGTAAGACCGAAAATTTCACCGAAAAGGAAATCACTTGGCCAAAACCTAATTATTTTAGATCTCGACGACGAAACGATTTCACACTGCTGAATCGCCTAGCAAAATCTTGGGGCCTAAGACGCCGACCGACCCCGAGACAAGCCAGATTTGCATTGCTTCAGGCAATCAGCATCAAAAGTCAGAACGATATTTGATGTGACAAAAGTCACATAGAGTAACATGTACCTCATGTGACATAAGTTGTACGAGTAGAGAAATGGATGGGAACTGACTACCGAGATCTCGCCGCTTATGTGTCAAAAATCTAGTTAAGGATGATAGATGTCATTTTAGAAATTGTTAACATAGTAAAGACAAGATAGTCAATAGTATCTTCTTCTTCAAAACAAGAGTCCAAAACATGTAGAGTTGTGGGGAGATGCAAAGGGTTATAGATTTTTATTTTGGGGAGTAAGCCACTTCTTAGATTTCTAGCTAATCCAACCGTTGAATTTCTTTGGAGCAAGAGGAAAAGTTGCTCACGATCGAGGACAAGCGGTGGGCCTACGTTTCGTGAGTTTTGACAAACCACGTGGAGGCAGGGGTTTTCATCCTACTTGCTTCTACCGATTTAAGTGCTTTGTGGCTGTTCTTCTACTGGCCGAGGCTCTAACGAATATGATCGGTCCCAAATTTTGGAACCTGCGAGGCGAGGAATTTATGAAACCAACGCGGCACCGTAGTCGCTTTTATGGGCTGTTTTGGTCGTTGCGGTTGTAATTTGTGAAACAAATTGAAGGTATGTGTATGAGGTCCGGAATGAGCAGAATTTGATTCACGCGGAACCGGAGGTCAGGATCGGGTCGCGGAATGCGAACTCCAAGGGTTTCACTGCTCACGGAATAGTGTCTATGAAATAAATTGTGAGAAATGTGTTTCGTCGAGTAATTCAAATCGAATTGTTGCATGTAAATTCAAATTTCACGTGAGCTAATTCGTGTAATGGATCGCGAAATTGCATAACACGCTTCAGGTGATTTTAAATTATGTAAATACATGCAATGATATTATATTTGCATGTGTTATATGGAATTGTGTTGAAATGACATAATGCATTTCCATATGCACCGTGGTAACCTGAACCAGTGTGTGCATGACATGGATTTTTCTCGGAAAAATGAAAATGGTCATAAAGGAATTTCACAGATGATTTTCTCTCGAGAATGGGTTGAGATACCAATAGATCACTGATGAGTGACCTCATGATCAGCGAAGTTCTCCAACACATTCGCTTCGATGGTAGTCCTGTTTTATCGACATCGCCGTAGAGTGTATTTTCAATAACAATAGGTTTTGTTTTTTGAAAATGATTATTTTTCATACGGCTTAGCAAGTGAGGGAGTCGACGAGGACTCGAGACACGTGGGGGATGGCATGTAGACATTCAAGCAGGATCACACATTTACTGGTGTGTGTTTACTCTTGGGAGCATTGCATATGCACTTAGGTGGAAAGTAACCCATTTAGTGGTGATTCCACTACCCGGGCATTGTAGCTCACCCCGTCGAGGGAATTATTATTCGTACGTGGAGTGCACGAGAGACGACTCATCCTGCAGGCCGATATCAAGAGCCCAAGCCAGGCTTTGGTGTTTATGATGTATTATATGTATTAGAATTTAGAATTTTAATATATGTTGTATAAGAGTAAATTATTAACTCTTGAAACTATGGTATATAGTTAGTATATGTTGGATAAATATTACCATATGGCCTAAGTGGGCCGCTTTTACTCATGTTATGTCTTATGATGTTGATTTGGGACATGTTAGGTACTCCTGTAGAGCTCCCGCATGCGCGGGAGACTATGCCCACATTTTCGTGAGAGTCGTGTCGGGTTACCCGACATTCAAGAGTATTCCGTGGGTTGATGGGTTGTCAACGGACCCCTCGGGACTGGGGTTTCACACATAGACATTTTGAGGTTTTTATGAGAAGGTGATCATTTCATTAATAAATTATATTTTCTACTTTAGATGGATTTGGTGTTATAGACATTTTGAGGTTTTTATGAGAAGGTGATCATTTCATTAATAAATTATATTTTCTACTTTAGATGGATTTGGTGTTATTTTCATGTAATGAAAAAAGTATGTAGTTTTTTTGGCTTGTTTTAGCCATGTCACATTGATGAGAATAAATTTTTATGTAAAAATATGATTGCGTGTATTTTTTTGGTCTTGTTTTAGCCATGTCACATTGATGAGAATAAAGTTTTATGTAAAAATATGATCGCATGTGCTTTTCGCTTGTTGTAGGCTTCGCAGATAATAAATATTGTCTAGATAAATACATATATACATATTTTTGGCATGTTTGAACTTTTTTTTAACATTTTAGCCCATTTTGGGCCTGTGGAAATTCTGCTGTAGGCCGAAGCCGCTTACTAATAGTTAGCCCGAATAAAAATTGGCCAAAGTGGCCCAAACTCCATATTGGCCCAGAGCTTGAGTAAAGCCGGGCTAAATGTCGAGCTAGGCCTAAGCTTCCCTATCTCTAACTAAGGGTGGTTAGTCTTCAAAGAGGATGGTTTCTAGATTGTGCGTACTTTGTAAAATGGGGAAGAGTCACACCTTTTAACATACATAAGATATGAGATATATAAGGGGAATTATGCTTTAGGTTAGATGACCTTCTTATTTTATAAAGACCTCATATAACCCCTTATTTCAATCTAGAGATACATATTTTGATGAGACAAAAATTCCCTTAATTAGATCGACATCATTGTTAACCTTCTTCCCTTCATTCTCCTTTCATAATTACAAGTAGTTCCTCCTTCCTTTCTATCTCTTTTAGTCCTCATTTCAATCCCGAATTGAAGGCCACTTCAAGTTCTTATCACACATTTGTTGTCACTTGCAGAAACCCTAACTCTAGTAATGGTTTCAACACCACAAACTCTTCAAAGGTTGAGGTTTTTGCCGAGACTAAGGTTACCCATTTGCAATCTCATGATTTTAAGGAGACCATTTGATGAAAACTTTCAACACGATTGCCGCAGCCGCTCTTTCTCTCCTCACAAACTTTTTATCATCGTTTTGATTCCACTCCCAGAGCTAGTTTTCCCAAGGTTTATTTCATCTCATCTTTCGACTCAGATATTTCTTTTCACAATGCCAAACTTTCTTGGTTTCTTTTCGATCAGGTTATTTTTTTTTCCTTAGATACATCAACTAAATGAATCATTAGGTTTGCAACACTATGTTTTTGCCATGTTTATTATTTAAATGAATTAATGTACTTATAATTGAAAGCCATATAGAATTGCTTTGATTTAGAATTCAAGCTTGTGAAATTGTAGTGTTGGTAGATGCCTCTTCTAACATGATATTCTACTTGCTGTTATAGGACATGCATTGTGTAAAACTCAGGAAAAAAAATTCAATTTTTATGAGAAATGGTAAAATGGTAATTTCGATTGAAAATCTGAAATTTTTCTAAATCTCGGATGACAAAACGGACTTTTCCGTTGGAATCATCTCAGAAATCTAGCTACCAACAATTCTCATTGATTCGGTGATGGCCTGACTTCACGCTTTCGAGGCATCTGTGGTAAAGAAGTGACACATGACACTTGGTTGAATGACTCATTTAGATCCATGTGTTAAAAGGGGAGAGATAGTCAAACAAAAAGGGAAAGTCTAAGGGGTGGCTCATGGAGGCCATGTGTCAAGCTCTTAGAGGAAGGAAATCTAAGTTTTGGATAAGATAAGGAAGAATGACAAAAAGAGAAGGAGACAAGAGGCAAGTGGGAAGGTGGGAGGAACTTCCTGCCATGAATCCCGGTTGGGACACTTGGTGAGAGGAGGAAACGAGGGAAAGGAAAAAGAAAGAAAAGAAAAATAAAGAGGAAGAAAGGAGGAGTGAGAAGCTCACCTTCTTTCTAGATTCTACTGGAGATCGACCGCTTGCCACGGAGCAAGAGGCAAAGTTCAACTATTTGATCAGAGATTCAGGTACAAGAATCCTGTGGCTCGCCTAACTCCGAGAGGTAGTTTCCTCTCTCCCTACTTTGGTTAGTCTTGGTCTAAGAGCCATTTAGTCGGCATGGAGCGTTTTTGACCCCGAGTGGTCAGAAGCGCCGCTTAGTCCCAAAATTCTTTGACCGAACGCTGAATTCTCTGGACCGTTTCGGTAGTCTAGACCGATTTTCTGGGTCCGAATTTCAACTATGTGGTGCATTTTTTTGTTATCATGGAAATTGAATAACATGTTGGTTGTGTGAAAATCATGTTAATATATGCTTATTGATGTATGGACATGAGATGCTTGATGGATTGAATTTAAATGTAGAAAATATAATTATACATGATTTATTAATGTTGCATGTAGTACTCAACATGCATGTAACGTGAATTGGCATGAAATGACATTCTGCATTTCATATGCACGAGGATATCATGTGAAATGGGTGTGAGTGCATGACATGGGTTTTGAATGAATTTGATATCGGAGGGTTGCCCAATAAATAAATTATATCGGAGTATGTCCACTAAAGTTTATCTGAGCATGTCCACGCAAATATATCTGGAGGTCAATTGAACAAAATTTTGGCGAGTATGTCCACCAAATTATATCGGAGGGTTGTCCATCAAATTTTATCGGAGTATGTCCACTAAATTATATCGGAGATTGACCAATGAGGTTTACAAAAAAAAAAAATATTTTGGTTTTCAAAACTTTTTTTTCATACATGGCAAATGCTTGTGTGAGGGAGTCGGTGATGACTCGAGACATGGGGCATGGTATGTAAGCATTCGAGTAGAAATGTGCATACTTTGTACGGAATGGGTAAAGTTTGAGCACGACAGCACTTAGAAGGGAAGTAGCCCCTCAGAGGAGAATTTATCTACCAGCATTACTCACCTGGTCGTGGGAAAACATTTGGGCACTGAGGTACACCGAGGATGAAACATGTAAACCCGTGAAAATGGGAATTTAAATTTTTCCAAAAAATGGGGCAAAACTGGCACTTATCGAATAGTCCGTAGTAAAAGTCGGATTTTTCTGCATCTCAAGATCGAAACCGATCGCACCGTTGAAACGGCCTCGCGAACCAACAATCTACCAATTTCATCAATCTCCGAGATAGCCTAATTTCACGTAATTTCTTGAGGCTAAACTGACAGTCATTAGCCATGGCGAAACATGTGGATGACACATGGCAATCATGTGGGTGACATGGCGAACTCGATGTCATGTGTCACACGTATGAGAAGCAGACAGATGGGGACACATGGCAAGCCATGTGTGTGCATATGTGACACATGGCATGCCGTGTGTCAACATGCATGGTACTTTGAGAGCTATAAATATGGGAACTCAAATTCAGTTCGTGGGGAGAGCAAAGCAAGGAGAAGGAGGAGGAAGGGAAAAGAGAAAGGGAGGAAAGGAGAAGAGAAAGGGAGGAAAAGAAAAGAAAAGGAAAGAAGGAAAGAGAGGTTAAAAAAGTGAGGGAAGAGAGGAAAAGAAAGAGGAAAAGGAAGGAGGTCGCGCAAGGAGTGCATCCTAGACTCGCAAAGAACTCTCAAACTGTGGCAAGAAGTAGGTTTCTCCTACTGCTATTTTACGCCTAGGGCCTGTAATTACCTGGGCTGTGTTTCGTCCAGCTTCCGCGGAATTTGTATGTTGTGTGGTTTGTTTGTGATCAGGTGATGGTCAAAGACCTGGCTTTACGAGGTTTCAGGACTGTCCAAACCGAACATTAGTGCCCGACAACAAAAATCTCGAGCATAATGGCAAACGGGGGTGTGCCCCAAATTTCAAACACACCCTCAGAATCGCGTGATCAACTTCTGGTGACGACCATAACTTTCCCGTTCGAACTCCGATTTGCACGTTCTTGGACTCTACAGAAAGCTTGTTGAGTCTAAAATTTAATAGAATGAAGTGCTCAGCCAAAAACGTGGGCTGAACATTGGGTTGGGTCACGGACAGTTTAGGAATGGTCCGTCTAGGTTCCTAACTCGCTGAATCCATTTATCCGAAATGCTCGGGCTGTATACGGCCGGAAACAGGAATCGCGCGGTCGATGCCTGTGTGGCATTACAAGAACTAGAATCTCGACTAAGTCCAATTATTTCGAGGCCAAGCATGGTCTGACAGAGGCTAGGAATGGCTAATTTGTGTTATTGCCATAAATTGAATAACATGCTGAATATGTGAAATTATGTGATATATGTGTGATAAAGATGGAAATAATTATGTGCATTGGGCTGTATGACTAACATACTATGTCTCAGCCTGGGAATATGAATTCTGGTATTACTTGCCTAAGTAATGGTTGGAATTATGTTACGCATACCAATGATGTGTTGACATGAAATGAGAACCAATGATAGAAAAGATGGTGCATGCTTATGTGATGTACGATTTGATTGTGTGGAACATAACATGACTCAGATGTATGTCGATGTTGAACCAACATATGAAATGTCGTGGTGTATTGTATTACGAGTGTTCATAAGACAACACATAATGTACTCTGGTAGAATGTCCATGTAGAGGTCTTCATACATCGGGTCAGCTGGTTCGAGTGCAAAGGGCACAAATTGCATTGCATTGCGGTGCGGTAACAATCAAGACATAGTGTGTATACATGGTAATCGATTCGCACTCCGCTTGGGTGCTGAATCGTGGGTTCGGGAATGGGACGTAAGTCCAATAATTCCACAAAGGTTAATGAAAATGGAAAACGACATTGTCGAAGGTAGTGCGTGGGGATAGACACCCTCAAGTGAAAAGCCTAAAACCTGTTAGGACAGATCCATCTGCGGAAAGCCCGAAAAATGCTCTGAGGTGTAGAGACCATGGTGGAGACCCCGTAAAGTTATGTTGCCCAAAAAGACACCAAATGATTGAATAAATATCACATAGACTACGGGTTGTGAGATGGGAGTTCGGGATTGACCTTGATTTCATTGGCACTCTGCATTTGGTTGTGGGTCGAGGTTTGACTTAGTGCTACTGCACGAGAGGTCGCCTCATACATGTAGTTTTTTTTCCATGACAGACAACATGTATGCACGTATCAAGGTCGGGTTTGACTGGGTGAAATAACTTTATTTCATGTGCATCTAGGTGGGGAGTAGCCATTGTAGGAATTATCTCTAATGGGCGTTAGCTCACTCTGCCGTGGGACCTCCTTTCGTGTACGTGGATGTGTGCAGCATTCGCGGCTCCTTAGAGGCCGATTATGAAGCGGTCAGATCGTGGCCTTGATTCATGTTTTGTGTATATTAGAACAAATTATTTTAATATATGTTTTGTATTAAGAGTGATGTAATAACTTTATATAGAAAGGTATGGTTTTGAACCGTATGGACGAGTATGGATGATAAATCTCTAATGGGTCATTTTATCTACGTATTGGTCTCATGACATGAGACACATTGTGTTTCCTACAGCAGTTGATGTAGGTCAATGGACCCCTGCTGGGGGCTGCACGCCTTAAGAGATCGGGAGCATGCACACAAGTACCTGTGGCTCGAGGGATCCTGCGCTTTAGGCCATGGTCATTAAGGCATAAGAGTATCATAACTCGTATAGCTTAGTGTCGTAGTCGCTTAGAATTACCTAGGCTCTGAAATTGATATCTAGATCATAGTTTGTTATGAAGGTCTGTGCAGAGGTTACTTCCAGAGCCCACTGATAGGATTAGACCACAGCATGCATCATGCGGTTTTCTCAGGTATCCTTGATTGTATGTGCGTGATCGGTGGTGTTACAAATTACGTGGAATTATATACGTGCAGGATGTATATAGGAAATGAGAAATATTGTGGTTGAAAAATGCAACCTTTAGGAAGTTCGAAACGAACTGATAGTTTCGGGATATTAGGTCTACTATTGGTCGGCATGTGCGCTAATAGTAGGACACCTAAATGAGTCTAAACTTGCTTTTTGGACTTGTGTGTATACAAGTGGTGAGCACCAAGGTAGAGGTCGTCTACAAAGGTTAGCTCACCGCCAATTGCTGATCAAGAGGCCTTCATGAGGCCATGGTGCCGCTGATAGCTACCGCTGCACATGCCGATGCAGCCTAGAGGTCAAGGAGGTGTCGCAACTCCTGTGAGGTTCAAGGCACATCATCCCTCCCGACGGCCCATGGGATGTATGGACCCCACTTAGCCGACCATTGGTTCCGCATTTAGAGGATTCTCCGGTTATGGAGATCACCCTGATAATTACTCCCAGATTATGCTGGATTCATTCCAACAGGTGAGTCCCATATCCGGTGGGAGTGGGTCACCCAGACTCTGAGACTATGACATGGGATGATTTTCATAGACTATTCATGGGGAAGTACTTTCCGCTTCTCGCTGTATTACGAAGGCCTGAGAGTTCCTCAGTCGACAGGGGACAATGATCGTACTCGAGCACGCAGCCGCATCTACGTAGCCGCATGTTTCAGGATGATTTTATGCCATTGACGCCGTAATTCAAGGTCGTGAAGTTCGAGATGGGTTGAAGTTGTCCATCCTGGGCAAGATTGTAGACATAACCTACAAGATATGCATCGGCGTGGTCGCATAAACTTTGATCATTAAATATTGAGAGAGGGACGACTGACGCATCCAGCCGAGATGCAAGGTTGCGGCAAGAGGAAAGAGAGTCAGTTTTCTTCTAGTTCGAGAAAGAAGCTAAAGGCTTATAGTTCATGAGGGTTTTCGCAGCCTCGTACCATCGTGGCCAAGGTCGTGCTGGGGTGGCTCCTACTAGGCCGGACAAAGGCGGTTATTTCGCCATTAACCCGATTATACGAACGGATTTCCCTAGAGGCAAAGTGATCCCAAGGTTTCTGACAACATCCCAAATATCATGGGATGTGCATTGCACACAATTTTATTCCTCCACCCTAGGTACGGGTTGGGCCAGAGGAACCGTGACACCTGTGGTGTCAGACGAGCACCTCGCCGTGATGTACGCAGAGAAACCGTTATGGGTCGAGGTCGGTGACACATGGGCCCACAAAGCCGAGATTTCCTCAGGACTGGGGCCACGCTGTTACTCCACAGACCGAGGCGCGCCTGATTCAGTATGTTTCTACTTTGCCTGCGGGGCAAGGGTGTTATTCACCTCAAAGCGCATCGTGATTCTTTATCAAGCCGTGATCTCGCATGGTAGACGCTTAGAGGTCGAGACCTTAGACGAGCTTATCAGATGTGAGTTCTCCTGTGTGACTAAGGTGAGAATTGATCTGATATGTTGGGGAGCGTGAGTTAGAGATCTCCGATTCTACTCATGGCGACTTCAGTCATGGGATATGTCAAAGTTCAGGTCATCCGAGATGGAATTGGTTGATGGTACTGGTTGCTATAGATCAAATCAGATGAAGTTACCGCCTACACACTAGATGGTACTTGTGTTGTGTTTCAGGGGAATAGGCACGATGCTTCACCCCATACTGCGTACGATTCATGATGGCACGGGCAGTTGAAGGGTTGGCTAGCTAGCCTTACCTTGGATGAAGAGGCGAGATAAGATATGAGTCTACCTCGGGTGGTTTGCGAGTACGAGGATGTTTTTCTAGACAAGCTACCGGGATTACCTCCACCGAGGATGCAGACTGGATTTGGCCGCATTCGCACGTCACTACTTTATGACTCCACATAGGATGGCGCCATTTAGCTGCAGAGCTCAAGGTCCATGGCCAGGAGTTACTCGGGCAAGCGGTTTCCCATTAGAACGAGCACTTCACCACGGGCGCCCGCTCTATTTGCAAAGTTAAGGATAAGACCTTCACTACGTGATCGACATGCATACAACAAGGTTACAATCAAGAATCGATATCCATTACCGAGGATTGATGACTTGTTTGATCATCTGAGAGGGGCGCGAGTCTACTCCAAGATAGACCTTCGCACTGGTTACCATCAGTTGATAGTTAGGGAGGCAGACATCCCTAAGACGCAGACGCGGTACTGGCACTGAAGCCATTTGCATGCCTTTGATCGACGCCAGCACCGACAACATCTCATGCATCTCTATGAATAGGGTGTTTCAGTCCTATTTAGACTGGGGTTTAGGTGGTCTTTGTTGATGACATCCTGATCTACTCCTCACGGAGGTGGGAGTACGAGATCACTTATATGTCTAGTTCAAGTGCGAGTAGTTTTAGCTTATCGAGGTGGTTTCGGGGACACGTGGTGTAACACCTAAATATATCCTAGCAGTTTCTGATTACGTTTGTGGTTTAATAAAAGTTAAATATGAATTTTTAGGAAATAAAACGAGAAACCCGAAAATTAATGAGAGCAAAGGGTAAATATGTAATTTACTACTGAGGACTCCAAGGGGTCATGGGAAAGACTAGGTTTAAATAGAAATATACCCAACTTGATTTGTAAAAGAGAGAATCGAAGGACTAAAGTGAAATAATGACAACTTAACCCAAAATGGGTTTTTTGGGAGCCAAACATGGCCTGTTATAGTTTTGACAACACTCACCTGTCTCATTGGCAAGAAAAAACGTGAAGAGGAAAAGAGAGGCTAGCTAAGAGAAGAGAAGAGAAGAGAAGAAGAAGAAAGAAGATTCCAAGGTAAGTAACTATGACTATGAGTATGGATCTTTGGATTTTCAGATGGATACATGTTTTGGGTTGTAAGAACCCAACCCTAGAATGAATTCTCAGAGAAATCACATGTAAACTTTCTGCTTCAGTGGTTTGCTACGAGGACCTGGGGAGGTTCCCATTACATGTGTTTTCGGTTCCAAGGGTTATGTAAAGTATGACATGTTTGTTCGTTTAGGTTTTGATGAAGAACCCTAGATCTCTTAGTCGGGCCGAGTAAAACCTCAGCCTTGTATAAGATAATATGAATAGAAAGCATGTTTCGAGTTCAACGAAGGTATAAGGATGTGTATTTAAAGATGATTCGAAAGTAGAACTGGAAGTTACAAGATGAATATGGAGGGTTTTATATTGATTATTGAGTCAATTGGGTAGCAAAATATGGAAATGGAGAAAACCACCTTCCGACAATTTTCGATGGGTGGCACTGGCATCAACAGTGGTACCAGACTCCACATCGTCTCTGGCCGACCGTACCTGCACTCCAATGCTCAGGCTTCGTACTAGTGTTAGTATTTTGACCATAACTCGGTCATTTCTTATCTTCTTGAGTGATTCAAGTGGATGGTTGAACTAGACTCAAGGAGAACAAAATACCATAGAAATAGGCACTTCAAATTTCACTTATGTGGCCCAAAAATTCACTCAAAGGCCATGTTCAAGCCAATTTCGGTTCAATTCAACTAGAGTAGCCCCGCTTGTTTAACATAACTCAGTCAGGGTGCTCCGATTTGGGTGATTTCAATTGGAGAAGAACCCTTAGAACCTTAGCTTCAAATTAGTACAAAGAACCAATGTCAAATGTGAAGTTAAGACCCCCAAAAATGACAAAAGAAGGTGGCTGCTGCAGGTGCTGCAAGTTGCTGATTTTCTTCACGGCTTGCAACTTGCATAACTCTTTCGTTAGGATTCCATTATGGGTATTCCTGGACTCTATGGAAGCTCATTGAGTCTAATCTGTCCATATGCCATTTAACGGCACTTGGTGCCCACATCTTGCTTCGAAAATTGAATTGTTGTACCGGTGTACCACCGGCTATAAAGTTAATTGAAATACCTCGGTAAGAAATGACGACTGGGTCAAATAAGGACAAAACTATGAAAACATATCAGATCTCACCGCCTGAAGCGAGTTCGCTCGGGGCAGACTTAGTGTCTAACCCCAAACCATTAACAAAGATAAATTGTTATTCATTAAAATATGATAATTTTATCCACTAAGATAAGGTGGATTATTATTGGACCAGTGATCGTGATGATCGCCAACTCAGACCCCAGATTAAAGAGAAGGAAACTAGATCCGACAACTTCGGTTTGTTCTCTGACTCTATTCTTATTTCAAGTATTTTGGTAGTTTACTAAGTAACTATGAAATGAGTACACGAATGAGTATATGAAATGAGTACATGAATGAGTATATGAAACGAGTACATGAATGAGTATATGAAATGAGTAATGTGAATGAGTATATGAAGTACATAGATTGAGTATATCTTTGAAAAGATAATACCAAGTGAATATGGAATTGAAATGTGATATATGAAAACCGAATCGAATGAATGATGATAAGAACGGATTCACGTCCAACCGTCATAAATGTGGAATTGAATGATATATCGACGAACTCGACGGATGCACGACCGGTCCACGGCGAAGGCAACCCAATTATCCGGAACGTCCATTTGGCTGATGCACTCAGACCGGCATCCGCCAAGGCGATGGCGTATGCATTGAAGAAATGTCCCACTTGGCGATGCACCAATTCCAGATCCGCGACGCCGTATGGCATTTAAGTGATACCACATACCTGGGTGCACCAAACAAAGATCCTCGTCATGATGGGGAGACCGAATTGTTAAAATGTGTAAACACATTACCACGATAATAAGGGCTGGATTCACTGAACGGAACTCATTGAAATGTGGAAATTGAATAGTCAAAGTGAAATAACCAACATTGACGAGTGTAAATGGATTTTAAATATGCACAAATCTCAAAATTGAATTCAATAGACTAACCATTGTAATGAAAATACATGTGATATGATAAATGACTGTAAATATACATATATTAGTTATATGAGTATATGTTGATATAATATAATGGTTTATGTTAATGCATGTCGTTAAATTCTGAATATTGAATAGAATTAGATAGTAACCACTAAGCATGAAAATGCTTAGCGTATATGTATCGGTGCGTAGGTATCGAAGTAAGCAAAAAGACGTGCCAAGATCACTAAGCTGTAGTCATAAAGAGTAATGACGATAAGTATATATCCCGCTTATTCAGATATCATCCTTTTGAACAAGTGGTATTGCGAAACAAAGGGTTAAACTCGAACCCTAATTAGAGACATTTTTGGCGCGCATGAATGCCTTTTCAGAATGTATTTTTGTTTTATGGGCCTACCGAATTGCATTGAAATTGTAAATGATTATGGGCTTGCCTAAAACTGAAACCGCTTCCGCAACGAAATGACATAATAAAATGTTTTGTTAAGATAAATGAAAACGTCGGAGTAAACCGGCTTCGTCTTCTGATTCGCCATTCTGGGTCGGGTCAGGATTCGTGTCACATTTTTTGAAAAAGAAAATCGTAATGACACGGAAAATAAAAAGACAAAATGGCGTCCCATGTTTGTCGACTCGCCCAACGGTCTGACCGCCTGCACGTTTAAGACGTAGGCCAACTTCAGGCATGTTAGCCGGACCTTGTGAAGGCTGGGGAGTACTGTGATGAGTCAGAGGTCGTTTCATTTCTTGTGATATCGTAGTTTCTGGGATTGGCAAGGTATTACGTGAGGTTTATAGAGGATTTCTTCTCATTTAAGCACTTATGACGAGATTGACTCCTGGCGATAATAAGTTTGTGCGGGATGACTCACGGAGCTAGAGTTCCAGAAAGGAATTAAAGAGGAGGCTTACTTTAGCTCCTATTCTAATACTTCCAGAAAGGTGACAAAGGTAATACGTTGTACCGTGGATGCTTCGAAGACTAATAGAAATGTGTTCTAATGTACCGGAAAGTTGTGGCTTATGGTTCTGTGAGTTGAAGAATCATGAGTGCACTACTCCTACATATGGAGTTGGCAGCCATTGTCTTTGCCTTGAAGGCTGAGCGTCATTATCTGTATGGTGAGCAGTTCGAGGTGTTTTCAGACCACAAAAGTTTGAAATACATCTTCACGCAGCGAGAACTCAACATGAGGTAGCGTAGGTGGAGGGAGTTTTGGAGGATTATGACTTCACTTTGCATTACCATCCCGGTAAGGCAAATGTGGTACATGCACTCTTCCGGGTCACGGAGTACCGACTCAAGATGGCTTCTGGAGTAGCCGATGCTCGAGACACAAAAAGGCCTGTGATCTACGCACGATGAGGAGGCTCAAGGTACCTTGTGGAGTCTGATGGCTACGCCGCCCTCATCGAGTAGAGCGAGAGTCCCAAGGGCGTGACGCAGCTAGTGTCCATCGTGACTGCTACGCCAGTAATAAACATCGCACGGCTGGGTCGCCATTCCACACATATGGCATTCTTTTGCATTTGGGACTGCCAGATCCCCCGGGGCCGATGAGATTCGAGGGAGGAGATCCCCGAGTTCCATCGTCCCGATTCAGCATCCGTGTGGCATGAAGATGCATCAGGACTCGCCGCAGAGAGATTACTTGTGAGCGGGATGAAGAGGCATGTCTGTGGATTTGTCCGACGGCTTTCTCACATGCCAAGGCTCAGCACCGCAGGCGAGCGGTAGCTATCAACCATTGGAGATAACGGAGTGGAAGTGGGAGCAAATCACGATGGACTTTGTGACTACTGCCACGACATCGTGGAAGCATGATTTGTGGGTTATAAAGTGGACCGACTTCACCAAGTCAAGACATTTTTCGTCGTGCGAATCGACCACATCGAGGAATTCTCAGTTGCGAGCACCTGAGATAGTACTGCTTGTATGGAGTGCCAGTCTCCATAGTACTCCGATCGATCCTCGATTTACGGCTTAGTTCTGGAAGAGTTTCCAGAAGGCCATGGGGACACAACTGTCTATGAGTACCGCTTTTCATCCCTTTCGCATCGAATGGTCAATCAAAGTTTTAATTATTTAGATTTTAGAGACATGTCACAGCATGCATTCCGACCCCCCAAGGGTAGCCGGAGGAGCACTTGCCCTTTATAGTGTGAGTTCGCCACACACCATCGCGAGTATCCGATGGTGCCCTATAAGGCTCTTCTTAGCTGAGGCCAAGCACTGTGATCATCGATATGTCGGGATGTAGGTGGGAGAGCTCCATCACCGGTCTGTATTTGATTAGAGACACCCTGAGAAGGTGGGTATGATCCTGAAGTGTCTCCCACGTCGAGCCTAAGAGTTACGCCGATATACGACTATGACCTTTAGAGCTTGAGGCGGGCGGACTGTGTCTTCTTAAAGGTGATGCCAAGAGAAGAGCGGCCCGATTCATAAACTAGGGAAGCTATCACCGAGGTACATTGGACCCTTTGAGGTATTTGAGAAGGTGGCTGCCAGCTTGCGCATCTGGCTAGCGCGACGCCGAGTTTGTCGAAGCGCTCATGAGGTGTTTCATGTCTCTATGCTCCTGGCACACCCATCCAACCCATGGATCGGGCGAAGCCTGCTTGCTGATGCGATGGGACCTTCAAGGAGGGACTAGTGCGTATCATGGATAGCCAGAGCAGTTTTACGTGGCAAAGACCAGGAGGCTTGTAAAGGTACGGTAGCACCGAGAGCCGGGCGAGGCAAACAGGAGCGCGAGGACACCGTAGCGCGCTAACTATCCTTCGCTCGGCAAGGAAGTCGCTTTCTAGTCATTAATGTTTTAAATGACCGCAGTGATATGCATGTGTTTCAGAATGTGTATAGATGCTAAAATTTTGAGACAAAATTATTTCAAGGGGGGGAGGTAAAACTATGAAAATTTTAAATTTAAATTTTTCAAAAAAGGGGGGGTAAACCAGAATTTTACCTAATAGTTCTGAGAAAAGTTGGGATTTTTTTCTAGATCCCCAAGACAAACCACTATATCGTTGGAATAGTCTCGAACTAACCACCCACGAATTTTGTTGAATTCCGAGATAGTAGAATTTCAATGATTTCTAGGCAACTGTGTCGGCCACACATGGCGAGCCATGTGGATGACACATGGCGAACCATGTGGGTGACACATGGCAAGCCATGTGTCATGTGTCACAATGCATGGCAAAGGCATGCATGTGTGACACATGCCATGTGTCAACATGCATGGCACTTTGAGAGCTATAAATATGGGAGCTCAAATTCAGTTCATGGGGGGAGCAGCAAGGAGAAGGAGGAGGAAGGGAAAAGAGAAAGGGAGGAAAGGAGAAGAGAAAGGGAGGAAAAGAAAAGTAAAGGAAAGAAGGAAAGATGAGAAGAAAAAGGAGGAAGAGAGGAAAAAGAAAGAGGAAAAGGAAGGAGTGTCGTTGCAGGAGCGTACTCTGGGGACGGTAAAAGAACTCCTGAATCAAGCGCTACAAGAGGTAGGTTTCTCATACTTTTGGTTATTTTACGCCTAGCGTGTATTTGTTTTTACGAAGTTTCTCGTCCGATTTCCGGGCGAATTTTTATGTTGTGTGGTTTGTTTGTGATTATGTGATGGTCGAAGACCGATTTCATGAGGTTTCAGGACTGTCCAAAATTGAACATTGTGTTCCGGGACAGCAAAATCCCGAGTAGAATGGCAAATGGGGGTGTGCCCAAATTTCCACACACCCTTGTGAATCGGCCGCATCAACTTCGGACGGCCATAACTTTCCCGTCCAAACTCCGATTTGCACATTCTTGGACTCTACGGAAAGCTCGTTGAGTCTAGAATTTAATAGAATGAAGTGCTCAGCCAAAACATGCGCTAAAACATTGGGTTGGGTCACGGATAGTTGAGGAACGGTCCGTTTCAGTTCCTGAACTTCGTTTTGGAATCGGTTTGGTATCCGAAATGCTTGGGGCCGCATGTGGCCCGAGTAGTGGAATCAGGTGTTGGATGTTTTGTGCGGTATTTACAAGAACTAGACTTTCCTGACTAAGTCCAGATATTTTCGGTACAAGCATGGCCGGATTTATGGCCAGGAATGGCTAATGTGTGCTATTGCCATAACTGAATAACATGTCGAATATGTGGAAATTATGTGGATATATGTGTGTGATAAAGATGAAATAATTATATGCATTATGTTGTATGACTAACATACTATGTCTCAGCTCGAATATGAATTCGTATTACTTGCCTAAGTAATGGTTGGAATTATGTTAATACATGCTTGAATGATGTGCTTTGACATGAATGAACCGAATGATAGAAAGATGTAGTGTATGCTTATGTGATGTGGGCCGATTTGATTGTGTGGAATATTAACATGACCGCATGTATGCCGATGTTGGAACTAAATATATGAAATGTTGTGTGCATTGGGACATGAGTGTTCATAAAGACACACATAATGTACGGCAGAATGTCCATGTAGAGGTCTTCATACATTGGTCATGGTTTGAGGTACACAATCAGACAGATTGTGGTGCGATAACACCAAGATTATATGGGTGTGTGTACATATACTGATTTGACAATCGCGTTTGGTGCCGAATCATGTGGGTTTCGGGAATGGGACTAAGTCCAATTGAATTCCACGTTGTTAAATGAAAATGGAAATGAATAGTGTCGAGCATAGCAGTAGGGATAGACACACCCCCTCAAGTGAAAGTTCAAAAACCCGGTTAGACAAACAGATCCATCTGCGAAAGCCAGAAAATTGTTCCGGAGGGTAAGAGACCCGCAGTGAGACCCCTGGAAGTTATGTCGCACAAAAAAGACACAAATGATTAAACAAATATCACATAGACTACTGGTTGTGAGATGCTACTGGGACTGCTAGGTGATTTCCCCATCAGACTGCATTTGGTGGTGGGTTGGAGGTTGACCTAGTACATGGGGCATGTAGAGTGTCATCTCATACATGCATGTAGTTTTTTTTCCATGATAAGACAATATGTATGCACAGATTGTTGTTAGTTTGATTGTGAAATGATCATTTCCATGTGCACCTAGGTGGGGAGTAGCCCTTATAGGAATTATCTCTACTGGGCATTAGCTCACCCCATCGTGGGACCCCCCTTTTAGGTACAAGACGTGGAGTGCGCATGACGCTCCTGTGAGACCCGATTGCGAAACGGGTCGACTGCGGGCCTTGATTCATGTTTTGTGTATATATTATAACGAATCAGTTTTAATATGTTTCAGACTAAGAGTGATGTAATAACTCGATCTATAGAAAGGTATGGTTCAGAATCTGCATGGACGAGTATGATGATGGGCCCCTGGCCAATGGGCTTACCTCATGTCGGGCCTTATGATATGAGATACACAGGTTTCCGCAGGTTGATGGTGGTCAATGGGACCCCCGAGTTTTGGGGCGTCACAAAACACATCAAAGACCCAGTCAGGAGAAAGGGGCTGGGATTAGGGGCTCATTCATGTACTTTTGTACATTTTTGACAGCCTAGTTTATGTTAAATTTCAAAGATCCTCAAGTTTCAGATACGTAAGAAGAACAAAGTTGTAATTAAACTCATTTTGTATGATTAATACAGCTTGACAAGGTTTTTCTAGGTTTCATGTTGCCTTTGTAATAAAAAAAGGCTATTGTGTATTGAATTTAGGGTGTTTAGAAAGAAAGAAAAAAAAAAGGCTGGATGTGTAGGTAGGCCCAGAGAGGCTACTGCTCGTTTTTGGGGTTGGGTCGCGATAGAGGTTTTCTTTGTCAAGACAGATTTTTCTGGCTATGTGTCGCGACGTGGTCCTCTATGTCACAACATGGTTCACTGTGTTGCGTGAGGGGTTCGTTGGGGTCGTGATTGTGGGTTTTTCCAAGCTATGATGTAGTTATTTTCCTATTGTTTTTCTGTCGCGATAGGGGTCCTCCCTGTGTCGCGACAATGTTTCTTTTTCTGTCGTGATAATATCGTGACAAAGGGTCCCTTGTCGCGACCGAGACGGCCGAGGCAGGAGGTCAGGGTTGCGACAGGAGCTTGGCTGAGGCCAAGGAATTTCGGGTCGGGACAGGAAATTTTTCGTATCGCAACATGATTTCATGGGGTTGTGTCGCGACAGAGAAATTCTATGTTGCGACATAGTTAGTCGGGCTGAGATGATTTTTTGTCGCAACAGAGGATTTTTAGGTCGTGACAGAGTTGGCCATGCCAAGAGTTTTTTGTCATGACATAATGTTTTTCATGTCGCGATCGAGTGTGGCTTAAAGGAGAGGAATTATGTCGCGACAGAGCAGTTCTATGTCATGACAGAGTCGGTCAGCTGGGAAGATTTTCTATCACGACGGAGTATTTTTGGGTCATGACAGAGTTGGCCAGGCTAAGAGTTTTCTATCGCGACAGAATATTTTGATGTCGCTGACCGAGTCACCGAGGCAAGGGAAATTATGTTGCGACGTAGTCGCTAAGGCAAGCGGGGAAATTATGTCGACAACGCAAGTCTATGTTAAGCGACAGAGTCAAGAATAGAGAGAATTTTTATCATGATGAGTTTGCCAATGATAGAGAAGAGTATCGCAGCGCACCCATAACGTGCCAAAGCTCACACCCACGCCCGGGGGCGTGCAAGACAGCCTCCTCACGTGCATAATAGGCCTTGGGCGCACATGACAGAGTTACGTGCATAATAGGGGAATTCTATCGTGACAGACTTGGACAAAGTTGGCCACGACAGAAAGTTCGGTCGCCCACGATAGAGCTGGGTGTGTGAAGGCTAGTGTGTGCTGAGAAGCGGCAAGATTGGTGATGGTGCGCGCGGGACAAGGCGCCCGCCACGCACGACGCAGACGCCTGTCGCCCACACGCAGCCAGCGACACTACAAGCATGCTTGCACAGTCAGGCATGCACGAGTAGCGCCACGATAGCCGCCTCAGCACGCACACTACAAAGGCCGGGACATGCACACCATTAACGACATGGCGTATGGCGTAGGAGTTTTTATAGTGACGTAATTTGTCTAGTAGCAAAAAAATTGACCACCTGGATCTGGGGGCGCCACACATCGCTTTCAGACAAGGTCTACAGATCCACAAGGAAGATATCTAAACGGGTTTTGTTCTAGTGTGTAAAAGGTGGCAACACTATTGTACAAGGCAAATGTATTAAATGTACAAGGAGTGTACAAGATTGCATTTCTCATAGGATGTGGATTTTTTTTATCCAAAATCTTTTTTCTACGTTGTATGCTAATATACCAACCTAGCACATTCTTTATATGCATTGCTGGATGTCATACTTAGCTCACACATAATGAATAACTCAATACATGTTTATGCCATGAACTTGCCCAATTAAAAAATATGGAAAATATAGTTGATGTCATTTTTTCCTTATTTCATTCATTAAGATGATGGATACATGTACATATTGGGTCTTCTTTAATAAGGACAAAATGTTCAGATTTCATCTTGATATGTTGATCTATATATTTGATATCGCCCTCAACTATTACCTAAAATGCCTTCGATTATTGTTTGGGCAAAAAGTTAGCAAAAAATTGATGATGTTGGCGACATATCGGCATTGCACTAAAAAATCGACAATATTGATGATAAATCGCCACTATCACTTCAACAAATCCCAAAATTTTGAAACCGATGATGAAAAAAGCAAACTCATCAAAATTCCATGCACCCATAAAAAAAACAAGATATCAAAGAAGAAAAAAAAAAAGAAAGAAAGAAAAAGATTTTCAATCAAACTCCATCTCTAACCCTAATCTTTAAAATCAACAAGACCCCAAAAATAGAACTGCGAAAGCAGCAAACCTGATAGCTTTGTTGCTGCAAAGGAGACCCAAATGAAGAATAGCGCTCTAGAAGCAAGAGCCCTCCTTGTTTCAACTATACTTGTTTCGCTTTTTTTTCCTTCTTCTTCTTATGTGATCCAACTATTAAGCAAGCAAGAAAGATAGAGATGGAAAGCGAGAAAGAAAGAGAGAGAGAGAGAGGTGTGAATGACTTTTGGGTGCTCTAGATCTATATTCTTAATATTCATAACCTAACATGCATCTAGTTAAATATATTCATTTTTATTATATTCACCACATCTACATGTAGCCTCACATTATTAATTTTCTTTTTCTTTTGCACTATATTTTGTCATAATTTATTATATTACTATTTATAACTCCAATTACTTTAAGTTTATGTCTTGTTTGAGGTCAACAAAAGTATTTTCAAAACTTAATTCCCAATATTTATGTAAAAATATTTTAAAAGTTATTTTCAAAAATATTTATGTCCTTTAAACTTTTTAAAAGTATTTTATAAATTGTATATAATTTTCACTTTACCAATATTTATGCAAAATTATCCATCGATATATCCATAAAATTGAAGTATTGATATATTCATTGAAACCGATATTTTTATCCTTGGACTTTAATAAAGAAAAATATAGGTTTGTTATAGTGTACAAGGTGATTAGATTAAATGTACAAGGCAACAAATAACCAGCAAGGAGGCCAAACTTGCATTTCAAATGATGTGAATTTTTTATCATAAATCTTTTCCGGGTCATATACTAATGCACCAACCTATGACATACTTTCACCCTAGTTGATGTCTAATTTAGTTCACACATACAATGAATAACCAAATGCATTTGATGTCAAGCAAACTTCCCAATTAAAAATGGATAATATAGTTGATGTCCTTTTTTTTTTCCTTTTATTTCACCAAGACAATGGAAACATGCATATATTAGTATTTAATAAGGAAAAATAAAGGTTTGTTATACTGTACAAGGTGATTACACTAATTATACAAGACAAATGTACAAACTATATGGTGTGTATGCTTGCATTTCTAATAGGATTTCAATTTTTTTTTGTTTATCTGAATTTTTTCCTAAAGTCATGCTATACATCAACCTAATGGCATATATTTTATACGCATTAGGATATGTCATACTTAGTCACACATAATGACTTAGTACATGTTTCATGTCATAAGCTTGCTCAATTAAAAATATGAAAAATATTGTTGATGTTATTTTTTCCTTGTTTCTCTTATCAAGAGAATGAAAACATGCGTATATTAGTCTTTAATAAGGAAAATTTGGTGTTTGTAATAGTGTACAAAGTGATCATGCTAACTGTATAAGAAAAATGTGTTAAATATACAAGGTGTACACAAGCTTGCATTTCTCATAGGATTTCAATATTTTTTAATATGAAATATTTTTCTAAGTCGTATGTTAATACACCAACCTACGACATTCTTACATGAATTTTTTATGAGAGATTGGGGCTATCCTTTGTATTTGGCTGTATTATTTTATCAAATGCATTGTCAGAAGATCCTATACCTTATAGTACCATGCTTCTCGTGGAAATAAGGAAGCACAGAGCATTCTCTCATTTTGCACTAGCCAATTTTGCTTATGTCATCCTACATTGCATTACAAAATAGCCAATATAATTTTCAATTAGAAGATTTGTGGCACCATCAATAAGATAACCTTAAGGGAAAATGTTAAAAATAAGAGAAATCAAATGAATATTTTCTCTTTCTTTTGTGTTTCCCTTGAGTTTCTTTGAAATATTCAAACGACAAGTTTAAAATAATGCATACAGAAATTAATACAAGCCCAAATGTCGTTTATGAGGAGATTAAGGAGCAGCCCGCATAATGGTCGACCCTTTAATGATATCCACCAAACATAGGCTCAAAACGAGAGCCCAATTTATCCCTTCAAAAGGCTGGCAATATAATCAGCCCAAAGGGCCCGTGTTAAAGGAAGGTACCCAACTTCCCTAATTAAATCTCCACCAATTAGGGAAGTAAGATATTTTCTAATTATTGCTCATCAATTATCCCTTATTAAGCGGTTAACGATAAGGAAAGAAAATCCCTCACCCAATGGGAGAAATATCCGTACCATCATCCAACTAGAAAAGTGATCATGATCACCCATTATAACAATTATGTCACCCCGATCGTGAAAGGTACGCATAAAATTCATTCCCTACATGATCTTCTTCCAACTGGAAGAACCGACTTAGCATAGAGAGGCAACGAAAGATCCCCCGCCTAATCCTTTTGTTTCTATTTTCACAGAGGAGCTCGACATCCGGAAATGCTGGACTCGCCAAGAATTCCAACAAGCACCAGCCTTAGTTTCGGAACGAGTAGCATCACTCGCCAGGTCAGTCCGTGGGAACGACATTTCCTTACAAATAAAGCCCCGACCCGCGACGATGGTATCAACTCGTAACACAAGCAGGAGCCACGCCAATCCCCCAAGGATGCAAGACCAGCAAGGCGACATAGATAGCCGACCTCCCGGAGGCACTCTAGAAACCATACAGGCCAATACCAATGAGATGGAGACACTCTGTCTCACCAACTAATGTTTGCTGAGAGAGTTGGAGCAACTCACCAGATAAATACAACACCCCTAGGAGGTATGACAGGCCCAAGAAGGCCATAACACCATCCCCTAAGAAGAAGAACAACCCCTTGACCCTCCTCGAGAAACTGATGGAGCAGGAGAAACCAACCGAGCTAGGGAGCGCGGTGCCTACATTCCCCCTGGAGGAGAGGATCGCAATGAAGGAATGCCTGATGGAAACGACAGAGATAATGAGCTAACCCCTTATCGGTAGGGCATGGGGAAACAATGGGAGCAGAGGTTCAGGGACATCCAGCAAGAGCTCAGCCATATGAAGGAAGCGGTAAAAGGCCGAGCTCCGCCTCTATGACGCCTGCAACAAACCGACCCCATTCACAAATGGTGTCGCACCCTCTTCCTTAGTTCGTATTGCCGGGCAGACTGAACGTTTTGATCTGAACGTAAAGACCCCATAGATCACCTCATGACATATAAGAACCGCATGGAGTCGTACCTGACATCAGATCCTCCCCATACGATGCGTAGCCTCAAGTATCACGCCAAAGGGCCCAAAGATTTGCCCGGTTTATCAGACCCGCCATCTCTCAATCCTCATCATTCATAGAGCTCTATCGATTCGCTCTCCCACTTCCATCTGGAGCTAGGACATACAGAAAGCTGGGTTATCACCTTCTCAATTACAAGCAGATCATAGAGAGCCCGGGTGGTCGCATGTCCAGAGATCCAATGCGAGTCATTGAGGTAGATATTCCGCATTTAGAAGTTCGCCATCATCGGCTTCATCGTGAGGGCTATAAGGTGCATTTTAAAGACCCGATGTCTCTCTATCCTTAAAGAACCCTAGTGCATGACGAGGTGCTCGCCAAAAACAGAGAAGTATATCAACGATGAAGAAGGCCTTTATCCACAAAGGAGCTCTTCTAATTAAAAAGGAGAAGAGCAGTGGGCTGACAAGAAACGGAACGAAGCCCAGAGGCAGGAAGACAGTGGGATAGATCCCCTGAGGGACAAAGAATGAACGTTTCTCAAAGAGGTGAGGGAACGCCGAGACCGTCAGGGGACCACCTAGTTCGAAAGCAACAGCGATATTCACCCTCGCACCACCCCGACACTTCACTGGCCCTGTGTCTTATGAAATGCAACATGTGAAAATTGAGATGGCCATCTCAGATGAGGTTAGACCAAGCAAAAATAGACAATACTAAATACTGTGAGTTCCACAAGGATCATGGACAACGAACATAAGACTACATCCAGCTAAGGAAATAAATTGAATACCTAATCCGACGTGGGCATCTTTGCCGTTACGTGGCTTCGGTTGTCAAGACCAGTGTGTACCACCACCAATTGCCACCCAACCCCACTTAGCACTAACCCGCCTCGGAGAGATCCATGTGATCTCCTGAGATTTGCAGAAGTGGATCCAAATTTCGCCCAATATGCGCCCATTTATACAAAGATCGCATCGGGGGAAACATTAGAAATACAAGTCAGACTAAACTCCCTCATCGATACTACTATAACCTTTTCGGACTTCGACATGGAAGGCTGCCATCATCCCATAACGATCCGCTAGTGATAAGGGTCGTTGTAGCCAATAAAACAATCCATAGGGTCCTTATCGACAATGGAAGCTCGACCGACATCATATTCGCATCAGCTTTAGACAAAATGGGCATTGGAAGGGAGAAGCTAGAGCTAGTTAAAGCCTAGCTACGTGGATTCTTTGGAGAAAGAGTGCTACCTCTGGGGTCGATACAACTAGTTCTCACTTTGGGAGACCCCCCATGCCAGGCTACAACAATAGTAAGATTTCTCATAGTAGATGCCCCATTAGCTTATTAACATGTTAATGGCAGCCTCCTTAATACCATAGGCTATCCCTCCGCCTATCACATGGTTATCAAATTCTAACTAAAATGGAGTAGGAATGGTTCGAGAAACCAACGCATACTGAGTGTTACTCAACATCAATGAAACAAAAACGGCCTCCACAACATCTACATGGATGAGCCTCTGATATGCAGATGACAGAAGACCGACCCACGCCCTAAGAGCTAGAGCCTATATATCTTGGACGCACCACCATAACACACCTTGTCTACATAGATCTAATTTGGCTAAAGATAAATTTCCCCATCCACTTTTTAAAGCAGAACATGGAGGTGTTCACCTGGAAGCAAGAAGACATGGGCGGAATCAACCCTGTAGCAATCACCCAAAGGCTGAACGTCAGTCTATCTTTCAAACCGATCAAGCAAAAAAGAAGGAGTTTTCACCAGAAAGCGCGTAAGGCGACACGAAGAGGTCGCAAGCTCCTCCAAGCGTGATGCAATCGTGGAGGCAGAATATCCCAGTAGTTGGCCAATGTTGTTCGCCAAAGCAAAGGCAATGGCGACTTTGCATCGATTACGTATATCAATGTGGCCCTTAAAAGATAGCTCTTAACCTCGATTGACCCTCATAGTGGACACCACACACATGAACCTCAACTCATGGACGCTCCGCTATAACCAGATCGGGCATGTGGATCCCAACGACCAAGAGAAGACCTCATTCGCTACGCGGCAAGAAGCCATCGCTATTTCAATGCCCTTCTTGATCGAAGAATGCAGAGCCACCTACCAAAGGTCAGTAAACAGACGCTCTAAGCAAATCGAGTACCATGGAGGTATATATGTAATTTAAAATGTTGGTAAAATCAGTTAAGGCCGAGCTCCACATAACCCACCTAGCCGAGGCGTTCCAGGTCCTGAAAAGCTACAATATGAAGTTAAACCTAGCCAAATGCGCTTTCGAAGTCTCCGCTAGAAAGTTCTTAGGTTTTATAGTCAACAACCGAGGAATAGAAGCAAACCCGGACAAGATAAAGGCTGTGCTCGACATGTTGCCACCTTCAAACATTAAGGAAATTCAGCCGACTGAGTTAATAGTCGCAATGAATGCCGTGGTTCAAGGCCGACAAATGTCACTCTTTTCTTTCGTGCTCAAAAGGCCTTCCAATGGGATGCACACTGCGAGGAGGCATTCATGGCGCTCAAAACCTACCTGAGCTCTTCCTCTATTCTAGTAAGCCCTTCCGAGGGAGAACTCCTCACTCTCTACCTAGCCGTTTCATATTTCTCAATTAGTGTCGCCTTGGTCAGAGAGCGGGATAAGGTGCAACAACCAGTATACTATTGCAGCCGAGCTCTGAGAGGAGCAAAGGGAAGATATCCAAAGATTGGAGGCTGATCCCTAACGCTATAACTACATCCGTAAAGCCCGAGCCATTTAGCTTATACCATCGGTCCCAATCGAATATCCATGAAGCAATATCGCATAAACTGTAAAACCTCTCGGAAGACCGACAAAGTGGCCATGAGTCGAGTGAGTTCGAAGATCGGGACACAAACCAAGGACAACAATAAAAGGGCAGATCTTGGCAGATTTCATCATGGAATTCACCCCAGCAGAGCCTGCCGAAGCTACCCAACTGACGCCCGACCTCCCCATTTGGAGGTTGTCCGTGGACGGGGCCGCCAATGCCCTAGAAGCTTTTCAAGTGCAGGTCGATTCCTGACTTTCCGCATGATGGGATGTGGAATGTGCCTCGCATTCTGGCCTGCTTCCCAATAATGAAGCCGAGTACGAAGTTGTCATAGCCGGGCTTAACCTCGCCCACTCCATGGTCGATCAACTGAAGTGAGCAAGGACTTCAATCGTAGTAAACGTGATAGAAGACTTCTACGGCTGTGAGTTTCAGAAGATATTCACCAAGAAGGTGCGAGTCGCTTAAAGTTCATTGGCGTTCGTGTCAAACACGCATCAAGACCGGGAGAATTTCTCGAGTCGATGCTCGCAGAACCGCAACAAACTTCTGCCAAGAAGCACCGGGCAGATCGACACTTTATTGTGGTTGACCTCCTCCCCGTAATCTCGCAAACATCGACAACGGAGAAGTTCCTCAGATATCTCGAAGTCAGCCGATGGACCCCATCTCGATTACTTAGTAGAAGGAACATTGCTGGCGAACAAAAGCGAGGCATCTAAGCTCATAGCAAGGTCGACAAGATTCACTGTTCATCGAGGGACCCTTTATAAACGAGGCTTCTCTATGCCCATTCTTTAGTGTGTAGGGAAGAAAGAAGCCAATTACATACTTAGGGAGGTACACGAAGGCGTCTCAGGGAAACCACACGGAAGCTCTGACCTTAGCAGAAAAAAAAACCTTGAGGCGTGGGTATTACCTGCCCACAGCGCTCAAAGATGCAAATGTAACCGGGGTCAGGAATGCAAAAGCTTGGTCGTGAGCATGCCAAGATCTCTCATCTCCCATCCGAGCCACCGATTAGGAATCACAAGCCCCTTAGCCTTTCCAAAGAATGGGGGCTAGACATATCGGGGATCCCTACCCACTGAAGAAAGCCAATGCAAGTTTATCATCAGGGTAGTGGACTACTTATCAAAGGGCCGAGAGGGCCGAACCCTTAGCAACAATCACAGAACATAAGGTACGAAACTTCATCTGGCGTGCTATAATATGCAAACTGGATCCCGAGGTCCCCGGTATGACAAATGGGAAACGCCACAATCTTAAGTTCGTGGATTCTTGCCAACTCTAATCAAGAACTATTACTCATCCCCACCATCCACGTACCAACGGGCAAGCGTAAGTCACTATAAGGACTCTCAAGGCAATGCTGAAGACTAAATTAGAAGATCTAAAGGGAAAATGGGTAGAATACCTCCTCGAGGTGTTATGGGCACATAGAACTACGGGCAAGTTAGCAACTCAAGAGACCCCATTCGGGCCTCGCCTTCGCACCGTGCCAACAACTCGTCGGTGCCTAATTAAAGTCACCAAGGATTGAGTTCGCAAGCTCCAAACTCAACGAAAAGGTTCTTCGCCTAAACTTAAACCTCCTAGAAGAAAAGCGTGACCAGGCCTTGAAGCGTGTTAAGGACTGACTATCACATAAAGATAGCAAGATACTATGACCGAAGGGTCAGACCTAGGAGTTACAAGCCTGACGACTTGGTTCTAAAAACTCCCGCTTAGTTAAGTGAAAGATCCCCACATGGAAGATGGGACCCAATTGGGAAGTGGCCCCATCAGATCCCGTAGTCTCCACTGGAAACTAACCCAAACAAGAAGGAAAACCTCGCCCACCTGGGCTGAACGCCGAGCACCTCAAACCATTCTACCAATAAGACCTTGAAATGTAGTCTTTGAACAGTATCCAAAAGTTTGATTTAAATAATGGGCTTCATGTTCATTTTGTGTCAAGTAATATTAATACTGTGGTCAAAAGTGTCATAACGATAGCTAAGTGAGCTTGCCTAAGGCCCGGTAAATTCACGATCTCAGTGCAAAACGCATGTTTTACAAAGGATTTTTCTTTATTCAAAGGAGTTACAATTAATACAGAGAATTACAATCAGCAAAGCCGTTCTCTATATCTCAAAAAATTACAATCGCAGTTTCTTCGTCGCTTCATACGCAAGGTTACGATCGGCCAACCCCAGTCAAGGCAAAAACCACAAGAAAGGGAAAGAGAAAAGAAAGGAGAAAGAGAAAAGGGAATAATGGAGGAGGCGGGACTTAAAAACATTCCCCCTGAGCGCACCGCCCCCTCCGAATACGTTCCCCGGTCCAGTTCCATCAATGGGCTAGACTAGGGAACAACACAACTCCCACAAGGGAGGAACTAGGGAAAAACACAACTCCTACAAACGGAAGAGCATTGAAACCGAATGTCAGCCTGCGATCACCAAACAAACTTCGTGCAGCGATGATCAAACCCTAAAGCTTCATCATGTACGAACTCCAACCTTGTCCAAAGAGGTAGAAGGTTGGGGACGGAGTATGACACAGACCTTTGAAGAAAGGCCATCATTTATAAAGAAACCTGGAATGCCTGGGAAGCCACGCGCTTCATTCCACTTTCCATAGATCATCACAAACCAAGGCCGCTTCCCAAGTGAAGGAAGATGATGGTTTGCAGGAGCCATGTAGCTCGCTTAAAGAGAGCCGTAGCTCGGGCTTCTAAGAGCCGTGTAGCTCTGGCTTTAAAGAGAGCCATGTGTCAAGATCAAAGGCCGCGTGGTTCGGGCTCTAAGAGCACAATAGCCTCAAGGCCGCAGCCCATTCAAGAGCCCAATGTTCCCAAAAGGCTTAACGCCTGTGAGCCTAAAGCTCAATTTCGAGCTTAGCCAGCCACGCTTCAGAAGGCCAAAGTAGCCCATTTTGAAGAGCTCAACGACCCAAAAAGGCCGAACAGCCCAGGAGCCAAAAAGCTCAATTTTTAGAGCTTAGTAGCTCAAAAAGGCAGAATATCCTAGAAGGCCAAAGGGTACCTATCTCAAGAGCTCAACATCCCGGGTGCAGTGACACCAGCCTAGGAGCCAAAGCTCAATTTTGAGCTCAAGAGCCTCAAAAGGCAGAGTAGCCCTAAAAGGCCAAAGTAGCCCATTTTAGCCTCAACAAATCCCAAAAGGTAGAATGCACCCTCGGGGAGCCAAAAAGCCCACTTTGAGTTCGCCAGCCTCATAAGGCGTAGTAGCCCAAGAGCCCCCAGCACCGTGGCGCAGCAGCCCAGAGCCCCAAAGCCTATTTTGAAGAGCTCAACAGCCCAAAATGGGAGAACAACCCAAAAAGGGAGAACAACTAGAGCAAAAGCTCAATTTTGGAGCCTTAGCCTAGAAGGCGTGAGTAGCCCAGAGCCCTAGCAAAATGTAGCGTGAGTAGCCTAGAGCCCAAAGAAACAAATAGTGGAGCTTAACTACTTAAAAGGAAGAACAGCCTTAAGGCGTAGCCTATTTTGAAGAGCTCAACACCCTAAAAAGGCAGACAGCCTGTGGAGCTAAAGTCACCCTTGTGAGCTCAACAGCTCGAAGGCAGAGTATCCAAGAGCCCCAACACTCGGGCCAGAGTTTAACCGTCTCAAAAGGCAGACAGCCCGTATACTAAAGTAGCCCATTTTAAAGAGCTCAACAAATTTTAAAAGGTTTAACAACCCAGAGCCAAAGCTCAATTTTGGAGCTCAGCTCAAAAGGAGTAGCCCAGAGCCCCAAAGAGCCGTAAGGCAAAGTATCCCAAGAGCCTCACGCCCGGGCTAGGAGCTTAACCGGCTCAAATGGCGACAGCCCGAAGGCCAAAGTAGCCCATTTGAAGAGCCTAACAACCCAAAAGACAAACAACCCGAAGCCAAAAAAGCTCACTTTGGGCTTAGTCAAGCAGGCGAGTAGCTCAGAGCCCAACATCTTAGAAGGCAGAGTAGCCCAGGAGCCCTAACAACTTAATTTGTAGAGCTTAACTGCTCAAAAAGGCAGAATAGCCTAGAAGGCCAAAGTAGCCCATTTTGAAGAGCTCAACAAACTCAAAAAGGCCGAACAACCCAGAGCCGTGCTCAATTTTGGGAGCTCACAAAGAAAAGGCACAATAGCTCTAAGAGACTAAGAGCTCGCTTCCGAGCTTAATTGCCCAAAAAAGCAGAACAACCCAGGAGCCAAAAAGCTCAGTTTTGGGAGCTCAGTAGCTCAGAAGGCACAATAGCTCAGGAGACCAGTAGCTCAGTTTTTCGAGGTTAATTGCCCAAAAAAGCAGAACAACCCATGAACCAGACAGCTCAGTTTTGGGGGCTTAACAGCTCAGAAAGTCGAGGAGCCAAGCAGCCCAATTTGGAAAAACCCTATAGCGCTGAATTGATAGGAGCCACGCAGCTCAGAAACTAGTCACACCACCACTCAACTACTTACAAAAGACTAATAAGCCCGGAGGCTCCACGATATGAACTAAAATAAAAAGAATGATAGAATTAAACAATAAATCTCTACATATCAACAAAAATTCAATGTTCACAATACAAAACCTAAAAGCCCACCTCCTGTCTCCAAATAGCGAGGTTAAAATAAAAGCCTAAGAGCCAAGGCCGAGCCCGACTCACAAAAAGGTGGGGGTCATAAGGTAGCCCAAGCAGTAAGGTAGAGAAATGGGCCTCCAAAGGAACTCAAGATCACTGCTAAGGAGCAATGTTAGAGGCCCCAAAGCATCTCGGCGCCCGTGTCAGCCCTCAAAAGCAGGCTCGCCTCCCCACGAAAGTCGAAATTGAACTTAAGTCTAGGGAGTTCTAGAAGCCCTAAGGCCGGAAAGCAAGCCACCCGGGAGGCCCACAGTGTGCCTGTCCCGAAGCTCTACTATCACTGGTTCCTCTACCTAAGCAAGCCTTTACCTCATGTCCCCTCAAGCTTGTCGAGTTCCTCCACGAAGCGCCCACTGAGCTTCCTACCAAAGCCTCTTGCGAACCCGGTCCAACGCGCATTTCACTTTGATGCTGCAGTCACCCTCGACACCGGGAACTCCCCTCCGTCAACCGCAGCTGGGCCCTCGCGACCCTCAAGTCCTTCCTGCCTCTTTCGTCTCTTAGCCCGTGCTCCTCGCATCAAGTATGCCTTGCCGACTTGTGCTTCACAAGCTCCCTTAAAGGGCCCTTTATCCGAAGCCCGAGGTCGGCCTTTCTGAGGTCGTGGAGGCATCCTTAGCCTTTAAGACTTCATCGCCTCAGCGGAGCCCTTAGTGCCGGCCCTCCTCGTCATGCTCTTCAATGCAGAAGCCACCTACCAAAGAACAAGAAAGATTCAATTAACAACCTGAAACAATAAGGAAATGGACCAGTTGAAGGCGCTGATCGTGATAAGTGACTGGGTTTAAAGAGCCAAAGCTCTCAACGGATTGCGCGCCCGCCTTCGAGGTCGAAATTCAAGGATGGAGGAAACAAATTTCAACGGCGAGCTCCACATGAGAAAGAAGAGAGTCCTCATCCCCCACAGCACCAAAGCGACCCCTTCCCACATCATCTAGCATTGGAGGGAGGGCTCGCACCGCGATCGACCTGCACCAAAAATGAAGAACCTCCAAGGGGTCTCAACCACCCTCCCTGAAGAATCTCCAGCTCCGATAGTAGAAAAGCGAAGAAGAGACCCCCGCCTTTAAGGCCTTACCCCGAGCAGGGGGGCAACCCTTAGGGGAAGCTTGAGTCTTCCGCTTTACGCTCCTTCTCTTCTTTGCCAGCATCTCCACGCGGGCTCGAAGCTCTCCCCAAGTGGGATTCACAATAAGAGGCTCCAAAGCAGAAGACGAAGAAGAATTTGAGACATGGGGTAGAGAAGGCTTCATGAAGGAAGGAGGAGAAGGCCTTAGAACAGGAAGTCGTGGCAAGCCAGACGACGGCCCGGGAATATCCGACCATCAAAGCAGAGTACGCGTGGTGGAACTTAACCAACCTCCGCTTCACCTCTTCATCCTCAGGGCTAAGACCAGGCCACACACTTGAAAACCACACAACCAAACCAGAGTTAGAGACACCCAAGGACTTCCGAAAATTAGACCTGATTGGAGCAAGGGAGAACTCACGTAGGTTCTCAGGGGTGGTCCAAGAGGTCGGAACGCCAAGCATGTCTTCCCGATCAGCGGGATTATATTCCCAATTGCGGCCACCAACAAAAAGTAGCCTTCCGCATTTATGGGAAGATGGCATGTCGGAAATAATCAGCCTAGCATTGGACCACTTAGAAATGTATAAGAAACTTTCCGCGGACTCTTTTACACTGAAAAGGTCTAGTAATAGAGCTAGGCTGGGAACGCCCAGGCCTTTATCCCTGAAAACAACAAGGAGGCCAACCAAGACGCCCTAGAAGTTGGGGGAAAGTCATTGCATAAGTTGAAGTGTCAAGGACTATCTGAAGAAAAGGTAGCGGGGAGACATTCTCAAAGGCCACAAAAAAGCAAACCATCTTAGGAACATGGACGATGTAAGAGGTGAGAAAGTCTAGGCGCTAAACATGGATACCAACCTAGGCCTTATAACCCAGTGGCAAAATTTCCGCACAGAAGGCTCGACCACTAGTGGCCCACAACATCCGAACACCCCACCAAGCAGCCTCTAAGATATTCCGATCCGCGGGTATCCGATCTCGCTAATCCTCTCTTTACCTCTTGCCGTGCAAGAGGGGAATGACCCACCTATGGAGCCCTCCCAACGTCGCAACGGGAGACCACTAGACCCACCACTCACCGCTTAGATTCGATCCCCGCCAGTTCGCTTCTCCTATATGCAAGCAATAGAAAGGGCTGACCTAAGAAGCGTCGACCCGTAAGAAGCATGCATGATCGGGACGAAGGTAAAAGAAGGCGAACTAATGACAACAAGAGGTCTAAACACATCCAAACAAATGCAGGCCAAGACGGGAAAGAAAAGAAGAATAGAAGGAAGACGACGAGCCATGAAGAAAACAAAGAAACGATCCTCGTGAGTAAGACAACAGTGCCGGCTCTGGTAAAAGACAAAGACGTTTTGAAAGGGGGGAAATGGGAACCCGCAGAGGAAGAGGACTCAAGAACAGAGGAACACGAAGTAACTGCCAGAGGATGTCCTTAAAGGCAATAGAGGCGATAGCCGAATTAAGCGTGAAAATCGAAAAGTTGTCATTATCACAAGATGTTTGATGGCGACAAAGCCCCAATCAAACCATCCCTGAGTAGCCACGTGGAAATCACACCCGATCCATGAACGGCAGATAACCTCTTGCCTATACGCCGCTTTAGCCAAGGGGTCAGCAACCGACGCTTAAAATAATGTCGCAGAAGCTTCAAAACACAAGCCCAAATGTCAGGCTTAAGAGGAGATTAAGGAGCAAGCCCAATACAATGGCTTAGCCCTTAATGATATCCACCAAACATAGGCTCAAAACGAGAGCCCAATTTACCCCTTCAAAAGGCTGGCAATATATTCAGCCTAAAGGGCCCGTGTTAAAGGAAGGTACCCAACTTCCCTAATTAAATCTCCACCAATTAGGCAAGATATTTAATTATCAAGCCATCAATTATCCCTTATTGTTTATTAACGATAAGGAAAGAAAATCCCCTACCCAATGGGAGAAATATCTATATCATCATCCAACTAGGAAAGTTATCATGATCGCCCATTATAAATACCAGGCCACCCCATCTGAAAGGTACGCATAAAATTCATTCCCTAAGCAATCGATCTTCTCTTCCACCGTAGTTAATCGACTTCAGCATTTGAAAAGAATCTACGATCCCCGCCAATCCTTTTGCTTATTTTTGTAGAAGAGCCCGACATCCGCAGTCACGATCGGCCAAGCAATCTAACAAGCTCCACCCCGCCACTGAGTAAGCATCATCAGAAGCCATTCCAAACAGGAGACCAAAGACCCTAATATAATCAGAAGGACCCACATGGTAGTCACCCATATCAAATGATAGAGATGATGGGAAACCAGCTAGGTAAGATCCAGATGCATGCGAATACCACAACTTCGTGACCTTAATTGCCTCATCAATCGTCTCATTATGATGAATTGCTCATTTATGGCTTGATGAGCCTCAACTACAAGAAAAATTGAGTAAAGCCGACCCCCTAAATTTCTTTAGCGACGGACTTCAACCATCGCAAATTATCGACCGACTTGTTCAGTTGCAAATTAAATTTTCCATCGCTTATATGTAATTATTTGCTAACAATAATTATAACAGTAAATATATGTTGGCAAAAATGTTTTACAAATGATATAAATTGTTGCAAAATTTATTAATGTCTTATAAATATAAAATATCTTTCATCCCAGCTTTTAATGATAAATATGATTTTAATTAGTGACAAAACATAATTATTTTTTAGTTTTATATATATTTAAGGAAAAATTTCCTTTTATTTTTTTATTTTTCTTGTCCATTTTAAAAATATTGTATGCATGAAATTTAATTAATACCCATTAAATTATTGATAAAAAAATATAGATAAATTACATAAAAATAATATAAATTTTTTTTCGGAGTTGTTTTATTTAAAAATGAAATATGTATGATATAATTTTTTACATCCAAGCATAATATTTAGTATTTAAAAGTAAATATTATGAAATTTATCTAAATATGATAGGTGTATAAATATATTTTATTTTATTCATTAAATTATATTTATTTATTTAATAATTACATAAATTTATAATAATTATAAATTAATTAATTTATACATGTGTGTGTGTGTGTGTGTGTGTGTGTGTGTGTAATAAACTTACATATCGTCAATACTATTTTAATAAATTTGTATATTGTCATTAATATTATAAATAATGAAGCTAGCCTAGTGGTATAGTTTGTGACGCCCCAAAACCCGAGGGTCCGGTTGACAACCCGTCAACCCGCGAAATTCCTGTGGATTTCGGATAACTCGATTCCACACTATTGTGTCCCATTTATCGGGATTCATATTTTCACAAAAATCGAGCAGAGTCTCTTTTGTTCAGGGAGCTCTATCCAACATACAACATGTATAACAATATAACCATAATGATGACCGACCAAAAGACATATACAAATTTATGACACTATTACCAAAGGACTATTGTCTAATCCCCGGCAACGGCGCCATAAAACTTGATGACCGAACCAAAAGACATATACAAATTTATGACACTATTTCCAAAGGACTATTAACTAATCCCTGGCAACGGCGCCATAAACTTGTTGATATCATACTATTATAACCAAAAATCTCGTAGAGTTGAACAATTTAATTTATTGGTTTTGGTCAGAAATTCTGCAAGTGCACAGGTCGACAAGTAATAAAATGGACTTAAGTCCGTATATCGATCCTACGTAGATCTCAAGAATTTTTCATCAACTACCCCGACCACTCGAAATTAATACTATTTGACCATAAATTGATAATGGCTTCCAAGACGTAAGGCCGGGAAATCAACTAGTTCCTCAAAGAGAAATGAACATTCAAATAGACTAAACAAACAAATGAAGGAAAATAAATTCCTACAAAAAGAAATGAATACCGAACGCTTATCATAGGAAGACACATTAAGAGAACAAATATAGTGAATCCATCAATTCCTCGTAGTTCATACCGAATTAATTTGGACATTCCCAAGTTTCAAAATCTATCCAAGGCATTTGTAGCACTGATCTCCACGTGCCTACTTCGCTATCTCTTCTTCCCGATTCTCTCGACCACAGGAACGAGATAACCATTTCTTTTAATGAAGAACTTCCCCTTAAGTCGGTATTTTTCTTTGCAATACTTTTATACCCATTTTATGGATCAGCACACCTTAGCTCCCAAGTTATCGGGTCAAGCAAGGATATACAACTTCCAAATTACTTTTCCTCGAAATTAAAATAGATCAATCCTTCCTTGATTAGATCTCACCAACATCGGATTGGCCTCAATTATCCGAATTGAGGTGAAATTCGCTTGTTTAAAATAGATAAGTCGCTCAACTCGCTCTTACCTCCCAAGTGAGAAGAGGATTTATCTAAGTGAACTCACAAAGCTCAAAGGATCCCTAATAGCAGGTTAATATACCTTCAAAGAAATGTACATTCCCAGGATTGTCTTCCCCCATGGTCACTCGCAGGACCTCCTTGAAATCGTAGTAACGGACAATTCTTAACGTATAGTAACCGATATTCAGATCCAAAATCAATAAACTCATAATCGCAAAGCACCAGAAACCGAAATGAACAAGATGCTGCAAATTACACAGAAAAATCAATTCTGACTACAACGTCACTAAATGGAAGTCGGTTCCTCAATTACTGACCACACGAGGCAAAAGATCCTTCAATCAAAAGAATAACTCCGCACTGGAATCGAAATAATCGATCCTTAAATTTGTCCGAACTTCGATGCATTCCAGTAGTAATTTTGAAAGAAATTGAATTTCAGATTCACCAAAGAAACGATAACATTCGATCCAAAAAATAAAAAAATAATAAAACGAAAAAAACTAGACAAACATCTGCTCTAAAATAAAGAAAAAAAGAAAAGAAAAGAAAAGAAAATAAAAGAAAATAAAAGTGAAGCCTAGGCTACCCAGATCTCTCCTTTGATGCGCCTCCGACTTGCTTTTCTATTCTGGGTAGCTGCGTATTTATAGGTTTTCCAGCTGGGCCCTAATCCTAATAAAACCTCGCTGTGGATTTCCAGAGTAGCCAGCCCAAGCTATCGTCCAGCCAGACTCAGTTTCACACATCGAACCCATGTCGCGAACATTGACTTAAAGTTCCCCGTCTCATGAGCTGGTCGCTCAAGTTGTCACGACACCAATCTTATGCCCTGTGTTTCGCTTGATCGCTTGTGATGTCGCGACATCATGGCCTTGTCGACATCCATTCTAGTCCTTGCGCCTTCAATGGTTGTTCCTCGGCGTCGCGACATCGGGATGTCAAGTCGCGATACGGGCTCAAGTCCCTCGCACTTTCCACTGGCTATCGCGATGTCGCGACCCCGCCTGTCGCACATCACCAATGGTACTGCTCCTTGAACGCGATGTCCCCTCGGTCGCGGACATCAACCCCAGCTCGCCTTCACGATCTCCTCGATGTCACGACTTCAAGATTAAGTTCTCATCTCAGAATAAACCACAGTTCTCGTGTCGCTACATCGCCTTCTTGTCGCCGGCATGACCTTATGCTGCTGTAGGTTGCAATGGTTGTTGATGATGTCGCGACTTAATAGTTTCTGTCACGACATCACTCTTTTAATTTCTGCTCCTTCTTCACCGCTCTAGGATCAGAATTCTCGTCACGACCCGCATCAAATTCTCTTCAATCTTCCCTTGATGTCGTGACTTTTAGAACCTGGACTGTGCACTCCAATAACCGCATCAATGACTCAGCGCTGTTTTCATTTCTGCTTCCGCCACTCGACCGATTTTTATCCACTTATTTCTCATTTTTCTACCGCTTTTTCTTCTTCTTGCTTCCTTCCCCATAATGACAAATTGGTGAGTTTCTTCATAATTCTGTATATTAATTATTCAATTTTAACTGAAAATCAAACAGAAAAATGTACTAAAAAGAGATGACTTTTAAGCTCATCACATAACCCATCCAAGGTCTCAATAGAAGTTATAATGACCACACAGGGTACATTTGTCCATATCCCCAATATACAACTATATCACAATAGTCCATAAGAGTTTATTACAACACTCTTATACAGAACATATATTAAAACTGGCTTGTTCTAATATAGTTTACAAAAATATTTATCAAAGTTTCACATCTTTCCTCTTCAAATCACTCTGGCCTCGAGTGAGCACTATCTCCCTACACACTTCCTGTACCTGAAAGGGGGTCCCACGACGGGGTGAGCAAAGCTCAGAAGAGTAAACTCCTACAAGGGTTACTCCCCACCTAAGTGCACATGCAATACCGTGTTCACACAATAATACACACATTCCAAGTAAAACATGCAAGTCTATACCTAAAATTCTACATGCTATGAATGAGATGTGACTCATCATGCCCATGTCCCGAGTCCTCACCGACTCCCTCACACATGCATATGCCAAATGTGAAAACTCGTAATTGATGTTTCACCCAATGACCCTTTTTCCAAAACAAAATCTTTTTGTTTTATAAAACAAAACTCATTGATATACTCTAATGTTCATTTGATTTTAATCAAACTCGCAGGTTTATGCATCCATGTTTGTGGGCCATGGATTTTGAAACCACCGCAGACGCCGTGCGCCTGTCAAACACTTTTGGGCTTTTAGCAATGGCTTGTGTTCGAACCACCGGGTTTTTCACCCGAGGGGATATATATCCCTTCTTGCTATGCCCAGCACACATATTTTTCATGCTATGGAAGCCATGAACTCATTTTTGACGTTGTCCCATTACCAGCTCACCACCCATTCACACCAAGAATGATGAATGATCATAGCCATGCACACACCCAATACACAGATGTGTCCCCATGCACATGCAATGTAAAATGCCAATGCATGTATCTCATGTTACATGACACGAACACTACGAAACAATTTATAAATCGTACTATACTGGGTACCATGGATAATTATAATTTAAAACATATAATTTACATCCATTCATGCTAATATATATAACACACATATATCAACATATTTACAACACATTCATGTTATTATTTAATTTCAGCAATAACAAAAAAACAATCCACACAAACTAACAATTCCCAAATTTCCATACCGACCATACTTGACCTTTGGAAATAATTCGAACTCGCCCAGAATTCTGCTTGTTCCTTATTTACGATTTATTTTTTCAACTTTCAAGACTGTCATTAACGGCTATAAATTCAGTCATTAAGCAGTCCTGAAACTTGGCCCAAAAACCGTTTCGAAAAACAAACCACAAATAAAAATCCCCAGATTTAGTCGTCCCGAAACTAAAACCGATCCGACATCGACCTTCAAAACCCGGGCCCCGATCAACTCAAAACAATTCCAATGTCCGAAAATCTCGGCCCCATGTTCGGGCCGAACCGCACGGCCATTTACGGCTCTTAAACAAAGAGGAACTAATGAAGAGAAACCCCTACCTTCTTGAGCCGTGAGTGCCAAACCTCTTGTTTCTTTGGCACCTACTCGTAGCTCTCGTCGAGTAGAACAACTTTAATTCTCGGCCCATCAACTTCCGATCGACGAAACTTTGAAAATTGAAGGCTCTTTTTTTTTTCTTTTTTCTGGCTTCCACTTAACCCACTTTTTTTCTTCCCTTTCTTCCTTTTCTTTCTCTCTCCTCCTCCTCCACCACTGGTTCTACCCCATTTGGCCTCCTCTCTCCAAGACATTTCTCTCCCTCTCATTATTGACTTGACACACGGGCTAAGATGAGCCATATTTTTTAATCCCACAAATCAAGTGCCATGTGTCACATGGACACATGAACCAAGTGTCATTTTCTACACCACATGGCTATCATGCCATGTGTCCATCTCCTAAGGTGCCATGTGGCATCCTTTACACTGCGCCATGGCACCACCCATGTGTCAATTCGACACTTGCACTGTGACAAATGTGAAATTTCGACTTTCTCATAATTCGATGAAATTCGACTAGGTAACTAGATTTCGCGAGACGATTCCAACGATGAATTCTGTTTTGTTATCCGAGATCTAGAAAAATTCAAGGTTTTCAACCTGTACTATAGAAGCAAATTACCTTTTTACCATTTTTCAGAAAAATTGAATTTTTTCTCGGGTTTTACATAGTTGCTTCCTTCTATGCTTGAGGTTATGAGTTTGATTTATAGGAACAACATTGATTTAAGTTATTATTCAAAGTAGGAAAAATGCAGGAAAATACTTTAAATTAAATTATCATCCAAATCAAGCCAAACACAACACTAATAATATAAGAAAATCGAGATTCTGAAATGGTTCAGAAACCTTTTTATTGAATTTTTATTATTTGTATTTTTTGACTAATTAAATCTGTTGGTAATAGGAGCAAATGAACCATCACAACACCTCCATGGTGTGGAATCCAACAAGAAAAAGAAATGTAAGTTTTCCAATGAAGGGGTAGTTAGAGAAGAAAGAAAACCTATCTTGATATCAAAGTTTTAGTGGTAGTGCTCAAGTGCCTAGATGAGTGGCCACAAGTGCTCAAGAATTCCTTCAAGTGTCCTTCCAATGCCCAAGCAAACTTACAACTAATGTTTTTCAAAACAGAACCAGATTGCTTAGTTTGACTATCACCTGATCACCATTACGGTCTGATTCATGTAATTAGATTGGAGGGACATTAAATCAACATCGTCGTTTTGTCGAGGTATAATAACCCTCTTAACTTGCCTTAACAGCAACACGAGCCTCCCTCTTTGATTCGTCCTATGTCGGGTGGTTGTTTAGGAGCTCAAAGTAATCACAAAAATTTATAAAACTTAGTACCAACCCCGGGTAGCCCACAACTACTATAGGTATAGTGGCTCTAAGGTCATCATTTAGGATGAGTTTTCCTTTCTCTAAAGTGTAATCTTAGGTAACTTGCTTTTGTTTTATCTTGCTTAAGTGAAAAACAGTAAAAAGATTGATTGTGACAAAAAGTGTTGATTTGAAGTGGTATGTTTTCAATTAATTAAAAGATCTTGGGACTTTAATTTAACCAAGTCCACACACACCATGGGAGGATTAAAGGGGGATTTAGATTGGTCTCGCCTGCTGAAGTGAAAATCAACATATAGTTGTCCCCAAACTCGCCAGGCATCCTCTTATTAGATTTGGATTAAGTGCAAATTCTAGGTATATGGTAGATAATTGATAACGACTGTTGAGTGACCTCCCAGGTTATCACCTAAGCTCTTTCTTGTTTTCGGATAAGAAACAATCATTCACGCATGCTGGAGATGAAGGGCGCACAATCAACAATCTAGTATACCTACTTTACTTGTTAAGTATCAAGAAATCTAAGTTACCTAGATGAGAGACTCCTTCAAAGATAGTTGGGGGATCCTACTCACGTAGCCACCACATAATGGTGTCCCCAACTGTTAGCATACGACCCAAGAGTCCTCTAAACCGAAATTAGAATCTTACCTTTGGTATGAAGAACATATCTCCCCTTTGATCACCATGGGGGGTGGATTGGATTCACCTAATCTTGAGACAAGCGCTTTATGCACTCATGACGTCACAGAACATTGCCTGAATTTAAAGAGAGACAAAAACATAAAAGAAAAACAAACTGAAAGATTCTATTGCAAAGGGGAGGAATTCTCCCCAAAAACAATTACAAAAGTGATTCCAAGATTAAAATCAAGGATAATTCGTTTGATCCATCCTACTCCTATTTAAAGGAATAAAATTACATCTTGGGGGCTTATTTGGTAAGTAAATAGGATCCCAGTTAGTTACATTCCATAATAAGAGCTTTGGACTTTTAATTACTTTTGATGATTTTTCTATAAGAGTATAAACATTGACCCTTCAAAATTCTCCTCACTACTCCTAAAGATTTGAAATGGCTTTTTGATCAAGCAAAGCTATCCATGGCGATGCGAGCTAATGTGCTTCAACTTTAAAAGAAACTATATAAAACATATAAAATTCATCAATTCTTTGTATGTAGACAGGTGGAGTATATTCATGCAATTTGTTATATTTTTTCCCATTTAAGGTCAAGGTTGTAACACCCTAAACCTAATAAAATTCCCTTGGTATGAATTAGAAATTTATCTTATTCTTCTTTATTACTTTTGTATAACTATAAAGAACGTAAGACTGAAGGTTGATTATCTAGGGTTTGAAAATCAGATTTTTTTAGGTAAGGGTTTAACCCTAAAAATTAATATTTTAGATATTATAGTTTCTTTTGAATAATTTGTCACTCTTTTTGGAAAAAAAAAAAAACCTTTTATAGATTGAGAACAGTTGTAAATTTTGGAAGTCTAATTTTAAGGATGAAAATTTTTCAAGTAAGATTGTTAATTGATGAGTTATTAATTTAGATTTATTAAGAATTTTTAAAGAGATTAAAATGTCATTTGGAAGATCCAAATCTACATTAATTATTAAGGTTTTACACCAAAAGAAAACTTATGAATATGAGTTGATTTTATTGATTGAAATTGAGAAAGTTTGAGATTAAAATTTATTAAATTAGAAATTTTAGAAATTAGAAGATTTTTCGCTAAGAAAATTTTAATATTGGGAATTATTAGAATTGGCTATTGGAAAATTTGGGAAATTGAGAAATTCTAGAAATTGTGAGATTTTGGAAATTAAAGACTTATGAAATTTCAAAAAATAGAAATTAAAAAAATGTTGAGAAAATTTGGATATTAGGAAAGTTTAGAACTAAAAAGTTTCGAAATCGAAAGATTTCTAGAAATTGAGATATCCTACTTATTTATTTATTATTAGAAAATGAATTTATTTATATTTATTTAAAACTATTTAAAAAGTTTATCAATATCTAGAAAAGTCTATCAAAATATATAAAGTTATTATTGTTAGAGTTTTGAAGTTTGAATGAAATTAACTTTTGATTTTGAAACAATTGAATTAATTTTTTTTTTAAATCTTTGAAATGATTTGAGAAAAATTTTAAATTGAGAAAATTTGTATATTAAGAAATTCTAGGAACTAAAAGTTTCGAAAACTAGAAGATCCTATAAATTGAGTGAAGGGATCGAACTCGAATTTCCTCTTCCTAACCCAAAGGACTCTCCTGGCACTCCTACGGATTTGAGAAAACATTTCTTTTTAAACCCTTTTTATACGATTAAACATTTTACGAAACTGGTAGAGTTTCTTCGTTTTTCTGACATCTCCTGTTCTTGCTAACACCTATCAAAACATTTTACACTGGTCAAAATATTCATTTTACTCCACATCCAACTACTGACATCAAGTCTACTCACAAGATTTTCAAATCAAAAAATTTAAAATCCTTTCTAAACACCATAGAAATATAAATATTTTAAACATGTATAAGATTACAAAATAGCAGGCACAAGCAGTTATTTAAAATTGAGCCCATATTTTTCGTAGTCAGGCCGCTGAGGTATGCAGTGCCACAGCCCGAGGATGCTCAAATCGGCCAGCCATCTTCTGCCTCTGTGCTCATTTTATAAAACATTTGAAATAGCTACAAAGGAGCCTGAGAGTACAGCTGATTTGAAAATAATGTTTCCAGATATAATTCAAATACAATGTGTAAAACAATTGTATAGACATCTATTTCAATAAACATTTACTTTACTTTCTTTTCCATATAGTTCAAATACAATGTGTAAAACAATTGTATAAACATATCATTTCAATAAACATTTATTATACTTTCTTTTCCTTTTTGAATTCGTCATATCCAATGGAACCTGCCTACCATTAACCACCATTGGCCCATGAAAGAACCTCCCATGAAACAGTCTTACGATCACCGATGGCCCAAAAAGGAACCTACGATAAATCATGCCTTTCTTTTAAATACCATTGCACTATGAAACAAATCACATTATGCGTTGGTAACCTTTTCATACTCTTTGGCAGGTTTATGCATTACTCTTCCCTTCCTTCTCTATAAACAGCATCTATCTTTTTCCATACCATGCACGTAAAAGTACTTTGTTGACTTTCTTTAACTTTAATTGAATAACATAGTAAAATTATGGGATTCAAACATTTGCATATAAACATATATATATATAGAATATATACTATAAATATTATTATGGAAATTATAAATCATGCTTTGCAAACTATGAGTTCATAATCATTTCATATTTTCTCAACATACTTAAAAGTTTCAAGAAAACCACATTTCTTTTCATTTGGAACATTTATAAACATAGATAGGAAAACATACATTGGTAAACATTAATATATATATATATATATAGTATATATATATATATATATATATATATATATATATATATATATATATATTTTTTTTTTATTATAAACATTTACATTTTTTCTCTCTTTCACCTTAGTTATTTAAGTCTTTTTCCTTTCTTTAAAAATCTCTTCCACTCTTCATCTCTTGTTCCTATCACTTTCTCCTACAAGTAACATACATTATAAAATTCATAATATTCATACCTTATCATGTTCAATTCAGTTTGATCAGTAATATACTTTCAAGCAACCCTTAAGCATTTAATCACTTCCAATTGATTAAAATCAATTGAACTCTACCTTTTTTTCATGCTTTTCTTAGGCTAACTCATGACAATTACTACCCAATACAATAGCCCACAACATGCCATGAAATGGTCATGTCAAAACCTGGCTATTCACATCGACATAACCAAGCAACCTGCACACTTGGGGAAAAACATAAATTTTCAGCCATGTTCTGATCATCCATTGTCCTCTACAGGCACATTTCTAGAATCTTGACTCAATGGGCTTTCCATAGAGTCCAAAAACACCCAAAACGGAGTTCGAACGAAGAAGTTATGGTCGTCCAAGTTGAGGCCGAATAATCAGAAAATGACCATTGTGTCCTACCCGAAAATTAGTGTGTCGGTGCATTCTTGAATGAATTTTTTAAGTTCCAAGGAATGTGAATTTGATATACCTATTTCATGGAGATATGTTCTCCTATCGCCTAGTTTACCAAAGCACTTGAATCAATTAACCAAATGAGGATGGTCCGGGGCGAAAATAAAACATCACATGGGGTCATGAAAATAACAACAACTCCTTTGACGCCAAGACACACACACACATGCCCTTAGACATACAATTAACCCGGTAGGAGAAAACTCCTACCTCAAATAGCGTGATTTTGGAGACACCGTATTTTCGTTTTCGAAAAACCCGAACCTGGGCTTTGCGAAATCTTTGTGATTCGCACCACCGCATAGCTCTCGCCTCAGAAAGAACTTGAATTCCTGATCTGTCGAGTTCTAATTGATTTAAAAACTCGTGAATGGAAGAGAAGCCATTTCCTATTCTCTCTCTCTCTCTCACGCCACTTTTAGTTTCTCTTCTTCATTTTTTTTTTTACTTTTCCCTTTATTTTCACTTTTCCTTTTCTTTTTTCCTTTTCCTTTTTTTCTTTTCTTTCTCCACTCCTCCAACAAATTCAATTCTCCTACACCACAAATGGGTTTGACTTTAAGCAAGTGAGAGGAAACTTCCTCTCACTTTCCAATTTTTTTTTTCTAAGATATTTTGCCAAAATATCTTCATCTCACTCTTATACTCTCTCTCTCCACTTGCCATGTGTCTTCCTCATACAGAGCCATGTGGCAGCCACATAGTCATACCATGTAGCACCCGAACCTCGTACCTCGAAAAATGTGAAATTCCGACTATCTTAAAATTCAACGAAATTCGACTAGGTAGCTAGATTTCGCGAGATGAATTCAATGGTGAAGTCCACTTTTTCATCTCGAGACTAAAAATCGTGAGATTTTTTTTTCTCAAAGGGAAAATTACCATTTGCCCTTTTCCAAAAAATTAAGGCTTTTCCAAGGTTTGCATTCTCACCCCTTTAAAATAATTTCGCTTTAACTGTTTCTCTACCTCTTTAGACTCAATACATTATTCTGAACATTTTCGATTCTTCAAGGCTCATTTTTCGAAAATTACTATTCATTTGACCGTTTCTAGTCAAATACATACTTATCGAAAAACAAAATTTACTATTCAATATGGAACATTGATATTAAGAATCAAGATTATATTCACTTATTTATTTTAAGAAATATATTTATTATATTTATTTAAAGTTATTTAAAATTCTATCAATATCTACAAAAGTCTATCAAAGACTATAAAGGTTATTATTGTTGGATTTTTGAACGTTTAAACGAAATTATATTTTTGTTTTGAAATGGTTGAATTAAATATCTTTTAAAACCTTTTTGAACTATTGAATACATGGAATTAAAATATTATTAAACCATTTATGGGTGAATTTATTCTCTCATTTCATTGAACTTGAAACCATCAACCCGAATTTATTCTCTCCTTTCATTGAACTCGAAACCATCAACCCTTCCATTCCATTTTCTTCCCTCTCCCCCCTTTCCTCATGTATATTAGAGAGTTTCTGAATCCCTTTTAGAGTAGAAGAGGAAAATATTTTGTCATGATTCTAACATTTTCACAATGACAAGACACAAACATAGTATAGTTCATTGGGAGTGACTGCAAACAATGTTTTGTTGCTGTCATTCAAGGACTGTTTTATCCTAGGAAAAAGATGATTAGAATTTCAAGACATCGTCGAAAAAGGAGAATTTTCTTTTAAGGAGATCGTGGTTGCACAAGACTTAGTCTAGCTCCATCATTTTCTTCATAGTTATTTTTCTTCATTTTCCTTTTTCGATTTTGTTTCATTTGTTTTCCTATGTATTAATAGTCTTAAAACAAATTCTAAGTGGATGAAAAAATAAAGAAAGAAAATGTTAGTTTGAAAAGAAGAAGACATTAGAAAAAAGGTTGGCCAGAGAAAAGAAGACATTGGAGAAAAAACTAAGGAAAAGGTGGAAAAGAAAGACTGGAAAAGGAAAAAAAAAAGGTTCTCTCAAGGTTTTGAAAGAAAATTTTATTGAATCTTGTCCTTTGACAAAGAAGACCGGAAAAGAAAAAAACAAATAGGTGAAAAAGTTAAAAAAAATTTCGTCTATGTTTTTGGAAAAAAATATCTAGTTTCATTGAAAAATCAATCTAGCTTGTGTTAAAATGTTAAAATATCTTTCTAAAAAAAGGTGAGATCTTTTGAAAAAAATATTATGGTCTTAGTGGAAAACATGAATATGATAGTTGTTATGGCATGTGGCTCATATTGAGAGTAAAAGGGGATAAATGCCAGAGTGAAGCGACGGCACTGCCATTCAAGCATATCCTCTTTGTTGAGGGAATGAAATAACATGTTTGGGGTGCAGGGGTGAAGCCCATGTGGTATAGTATGGTATGTTCATGATATAAGGGTATTTTTGTAATTTGATCATATATAGGGTTATTATAAATACCCTCTTATGTAACGCCTATTTCGGTGATAGTGAAAAGTTTGAGCCACCGTTCTCGTGGATGCAGACATATCACTTAACCACGTAAAATGTGTGTTTTATTTTGTTTTTCTTTACTCAGATTTTTATCATCTTTGTTGCACGAATCACAACTACTGGTATTAGAGAGTAGGATATAATGGCGGCGATCTCCCTTGCGAACATAGTAAAGTTTGATGGATCCGGGAACTTCAGATTGTGGTAGAGGAGGGTTACGGATGTGTTGGTGAAATAGGGTTTAGTGAAGGTGTTGAGTGGGAAACAACCCGAAGGAATGAATGTCACAGATCGGAAGGATTTGGAAACGAGGGTTGCATTGACTATTAGGATGTGCTTAGTCGATGAGGTGATGTACCATGTCATTGATGAGGAATCTTCAACAACAATTTAATTGAAGTTGGTGAGTCGATATATGTCAAAGTTATTGACGAACAAGCTACTTCTTAAGAAGAAGTTGTATGGTCTAAAAATGGAAGAGGGGTCAGTACTAGATCAACACATAAATGTGTTAATAAGATCATTAGTGATATGAATTGAGTTGATGTGAAGTTTGAAGACGAAGACATGACATTGATTTTAATTAATTCTCTACCCAATCTATGATAACTGGGTTATCACTCCGAGGGAAAGAAACCTAGGAATTAGAGGAGATCAAGGAAATGCCCTACTAGCCTTTAATCAAAGGAAGAAAGCTAGTGATGGAAGTTCACAAGGTGAAGGGCTTGTGACCAAAGGTAATCAAGAGCGTGGGAGAAAAAAAGCCTAGGAGTGAGTCGAGTATAAAAAAGGATATTCAATGTTACAAGTGCAAGAAAAAGGGGCACATAAAACGTGAATGTCCAGAATGGAAGAAAGGGAACATAGAAAATAGAGAGGGATCATCAAAGTTTGGGAATGTAGTAGAAGAAATAGACTAAGAGAGCGTTGATGGTGATACGCTTTTAGTTTCATCAAGTCGAGATCATCTGGATTTCCGGTTAATTGATTCAACATTTTCTTATCATATGACGCTTAATAAAGACTGGTTTGATACTTACAAAGTTAGTAAATTCATTAATAATGGATAATACGCTCATGTGGTTATCGGAATAGGGAATATCAAAGTTAGGATGTTTGATGGTGTCATTAGAATGTTGTGTGATGTTAGACATGTTCTTGATTTGAGGAAGAATTTGATTTCATTAGGGACTCTACACGATAATGGTTTTAATTACAAATCTGTTAATTAAGTAATGAAGTTGAGCAAAGGTGTCTCGACAGTGATGAAGGGGAAAAAGCTAGCAAGCAATATCTACAAACTGATGGGTACCACAATTGTAGGTGGAGTTGCAATCGTAGAGCTTGGGTTAGACAGTTCAGCCTTATGGCATATACAGTTAGGGCATATGGGTGAGCATGAGATGATGAAGCTTCATAAGAGAAAACTACTGAAGGGTATCAAAACATGCAAGCTTGAGTGATCATTCAGTTGTGGGATATGTGGATGTAGATTATACAAGGGATTTAGATGATGTGATACCCACTATGTTATGTGTTCACTTTGGTGGAGGACCTATTTGTTGGAAGCCTATGGTACAGTCCCAAGTTGCATTATCTACCACTAAGTCAGAGTATATGGCAGTAGCTAAAGTTGCCCAAGGAAGCATTGTGGCTTGCAGGATTGGTCAAGGAGTTGTGTATTCAATAAGGTGGAGTTTGGCTATATCAGGATCAGAAACCCGGAAAATTCAATTTTATGAAAAAGGGTAAAATGGTCATTTCGTAAAAATCCGAAATTTTTCTAGATCTCGGATGATGAAATGGACTTTACCGTTGGAATAGACTCACGAAATCTAACTACCACGTCGAATTCCGAGACAGTAGGAATTTCACATTTTCGAGGAACCGCGTCGGCATCAGAAATGACTTCAGAAAAGACATGTAAGGTGACAAAAGTCACCTACTACATGTTCTCATGTGACACATGTTGCATGATTAGTGAGATGATGGGGAATGAATGGCTTAGATTAAGCCATAGCGATTCTCGAGCCCTACTCACCCGATTAGCGAGTCCCGAACCGAAACTCCTGGATGCCCGCTTATTTTTATTTCCATGTTATTAAATTTTCATTTCAAAATGTCGCGACTCAACCCCGCTCCGAATTAATGATCTGATCCGAACCGGAAGCCTCGCTTACCCTACGTTTTCATTTATCTTAACAAACATTTATTATGTCATTTCGCTATGAAGCTGTTTCGCTTTGGGCAAGTCTACAATCATTTACAATTTCAATGCAATTTAGCTCCATAAAACAAAAATACATTTACAAAGAAGGCATTCATGCCTTTACAAAATGATATACAAATCTGTTTAGAGTTTAACCCTTTTATTTACAAAATACCACTTGTTCAAAAGATGATATGCAAATGACTAGAGTATATACTTATACGTCGACTTCCCTTTTATGACTCTCGTCTTCGTGATCTTGGCCCCGCTCTTTTGCTTACTCCGACACCGCGCATAGATAAAAATCTTATACGCTACATTTTCATGCTTAGGTTCTATACGGTTCTATTCCAATATCCAATGTAACTCAGCATGCATTTAACATTAAACCATGCCTATTAATTCAACATATACTCATGCTATTTATTTTCGCATGCTTTCAATTTCCAAATCATTTACTATATCACAACATGCATTTTCAATGCAACAATTCATTTCACAATTCAATTTATGAGATTTAAGCATATACATAAAAATCCCATTTACACTCGTCAATGTTGGTTATTTCACCTTGACTATTCAATTCACATTTCTGACGGATTCCGTTTGATGAATCCCGCCCTTATTATCATTCTAAGAATGTAATTTACACATTTACCACCCGGGTCTCCCATCATGACAGATGCCGTTTGGTGCACCCCTACATGTGGTATCATTTAAATGCCATACGCCATCATGACAGATGCCGATTGGTGCATCCCGCCAAGTGGGAACATTTCTTCAATGCCATACGCCATCATGACGGATGCCGATTGGTGCATCCCGCCAAGTGGGAACATTTCTTCAATGCCATACGCCATCATGACGGATGCCGATTAGTGCATCTCGCCAAGTGGACATTGACAATTTGGGGTGCTTGATTCGACGCCGACGGGTGCATCCCGTCAGGCGGTTCATTCGATATATCATTCAAATCACATTTATGACGGATTCCATTTAATGAATCCCGTCCTTATCATCATTCACATTCATTCGGTTTTCAAATATCACATTTCAATTCCATATTCACTTTCGTATTATCTTTTCAAAGATACACTCAATCTATGTACTCATTTCATATACTCATTCACGTACTCATTTCATAGCTACTTGGTAAACTACCAAAATACTTGAAATAAGAATAGAGTCAGAGAACAAACTGTCGGTTTGATCTAGCCTTCTTCGATCTCTATCTCTAGGTTAGGCGATCATCACCCGTCCCTAGTCAATAACATTCACGCCTACTTAGTAGATAAATAATTGTTAAACAATTTTAGTGAATTACAATTTATTTTCGTAGCGCCTCGGGGTTAAGACACTAAGTTCGCCCGAGACGACTACGAGGCGTAAGTAAAGCTCGTCAAGGCGGCGAGGCACGGTATGCTTTTTCACTTAGTCCTATCCTTATTTGAATCCCCATTATTCATTTCTTAGGGTCCCTAAACATCGGTATACGACAGTGCAAAAATATGTCAAAACAGGGTTGTTGGAAGTAGTGGTACCTAAGATCACTTGAATGGTGACTGGCATCACTATCCACTCTAGCCTGGGTGATCGGGTACCGCTTGAGTGGTAATCAATCGCATTGCCCACTGCATCATGGTACCGGTACCACCCCTTTGGTACCGGTACCGCATACGGGTTTTTGCCCATAAATGCTTGATTTTTGGCATTTTCACACATTTTTCTTCCATAAACCTTCTCCAATTCATCCCATATCAAAAATCCACCATGGAATCCACCCAAAACAACTCCAAATGTGGTTTAGAATCAATAAAAATCCCTTTCCCACAAGTTAGGGCTTTTCACCAAAGTCCAAATCAAAAGAATGAGGATAGGTGTAACACCCCGTCCCGAGATGGTGCACGGCATGCAACCGTATGTGTATTGGCGCTTCCCTTTAATTAATTTAGTGCCATAATAGAATTTTTGAAAGTTGTTTTAAGTGGGTGAAATTTTAAAAGTTTTAAGAATTGTGGCACTTTCAAGAATTAAGGAAAGTGGAGGGTGAAAGTATAATTAATGGAAGTTTAAAATAGTAAACAATAATAAATTGCCAAAATAGTACGTAGTTCGAAAATTCTCTAGATCTCTGATGACCTAAACTGACCGTGTCGCTAAGTTCGCCTTACAAATCTAGTAACCCAGAAAGTTTCTGCTTAAATTCGAGATAGTCGGAATATTTTACTAATTTCTAGGCGAATGCTTAGAGTGAAACCCTAAAACCGGATTTTAGAAAAATTCTAAAATACAAAATATTTAAAAGAATATCTAATGAGGATAAATAAAATTTTCGATAGAAATAGACTCGAATTGAGCAATAGAAATTATTGATCTAAATAATAAGAATAATAATTAAAGAAAAAGAATAATAATTAAAAAAACGAAAATCAAAACATTAAAAGGCAGAGGGCGTGGGACGGACAGTGAGCGTCCAGAAAGAGAGAGTGAGAGCGGCGATTTTTTTAGTTTTATTTTCTCTTCGTTCTTTCTCAGATCTATGGAAATCTGATCAGGCGTCGTCTGAGCGTATGAAAATTGGCATAATGCGAAGAGAGCTATGCATAGGTACTAATATCTTAGCCTTTTGTCAAACTTTAAAAGGTAGAAAATTTGCCTACTTGTGTTATTTCAAGCCTAAAGGTTATGTAATGGCTTGAAATTTTCTTAGAGACCGTAAAAGGTCGTAATCTTCAGTTCCAAAATTTTTAGACCGAGTTTAGGAATTTTTAGAATTTTCGGGATCGTGTTCTAATGGGGCCAGCTGAATTTTTGGGGACTATTTATGACGCTTTGATTGAAATTTCGTATGTAGTCGGATAAGTCGGGATGTAATTTTCAAAATGTTTCGTGTATTTTTGTGACTATATGGAAAGTCCCTAAGTCAAAGTTTGCTAAAATAGATAGTTTTTATGGGGGCATTTAATGTATGGACATTTTCGTCAATTTCACATCATATTATCGATGTCCATATTGAATAGGACTAGCACGTAAAGTTTTGTTAGAATCGAAGTTCGTTCGATATAGTTACTTTGAAAGCCCTGTATATGTTTTATGGTTAAAACGTTGAACTGAGGGCATTTTCGTAATTTGAATTATGGGAAGTATTTGAGCATCCGACGAGAATCTAGAGTGCTTGACAAGATTTCGAAAGAATTACGAGTAAAAGGTGAGTACCAAAATCATTTTCTAAAATGAAAGTGTTTAAATTACAAGTTTGTAAAGTGCTTTGAAAATATAGATTTATAAAGCATTTTATTACTCCCAACTGTTATACTCCAAAGCAGTAAAAGTTCGATTTCGCACTAAGAAACAAGCTGGGCCTGGTTTAGCAAACCCCCTAGATGACACAAATTTCGCTTCCTACGATGTATTTCGGATCGTGCATGGCTAGGTTATGGGATATTATGATTTAATTATATTGCCCGGGTCGGCAATCGGGGGTTAGATCTAAAGATATATTTATATAGTGAGTCGCCTCCGTACATTCGAGGCAGATAGTTAGCTACGACTTAGTACATATAGCGAAGGAGGTGTTGGTTCCGAGGTTCCATCACCGAGCATTTTGGTTCCGAGGTTCCATTATGCTATATTGATCCCTACGTGTTCACGGGACCATCTTAGCCGCAGTTCCAGGTTCACTACCGATGCCGTGTTCCGAGGTTCCGAGGCATCACTTCTAGGGTATTTCGTAAATGGCCACAAGGGTTGGTACTTGATTTACAAGATAGCACTTTCGTGATATTAACCAACATCGAACAGCTCGCCAGTGAGAAATAGTTTTCTAAATGCATTTCAACAGCCAGAATTAGTTTTCGTATCAAGCCACACAGGTCGCTTCAACAAAGCAGAATAGTTTTCGTGAATAGCTTAAATGGTTTTTATAGCAAAACTCGCTTTCTCATAAACGCTTTACAACCATTTCTCGCATGCATTTTCATATTGGGAGGTACAAACAGCAGCATACAAAGATTTAGAACTTATAGTACTCAATCGAGTCTGCTTCGCCTGCGCTTCTGCTTTTTAAAATAATTTTTCAGGTGCAGTGCCGGCCGAAAGACCCTTTCCAGATCCTCTGCCTTAGACGTTGTGTTGGTGATTATATATAAGATAAGGTGTAAATTAAAAACTAGTAAAACTTAAAATGACATTTTGTATATGTAAATATCTTTTTGCAAAATATGCATGCATGTTTTGAGAAAACAAAGGTAATAAAATTATATTTGATCGATCCTTATCTTATCTTTGAATGAGGACCAGAGGTCCTTATTGTCAGAATGACATTCGGGAAAACATCGGGAGGTATTTTTGTTTTATACAGGATTTTGTATTTTGGGCTTGACCACCGTGCGCCGCATGTCACAGGATTTTCGTTAAATCTAAAGGTGTGATTTTGATAGAAAATGAAAAATTTTATAACCCACGCTTCAAATACAATTTCAGCGCTTTTACGCTTAGCTTCATGGTAACTCATTACTGCCAGCTTACTGAGGTTATATCGTGGGAGTTGCTTCGCATTTCCCGTCACTAGGAAGGTCCACAACATGGTTTTGATTTTTCTTACCTTATCTCTTCAAATCTCTCTTCCATGTTGTTTCCTCGACTCTTAAGAGCAAGAAGTGGGAAAGGATCACCAAAGCTTGATCTTCTCGCCTCTAGCTTTCTTTCCCCCTTTCTCCTTCTCCTTCTCCAAAACGGATTTGCTCATATGAGCCCTAAGACCACATTTTTTTTTGCCTTTATAACTCCTTTAAGTGCAAGGCCTTGTTTGGATTACACACTTATTATACTTTCTCATTTTCCACCTTTTTGGTCTTAAGTCACTTATTCTCTTAAGGCCTTGTTTGGCCCAAAACCCATTATTTTATTTAAGTCTCCTATTATTCCACTTTGGCCATTCATTTATCATAAATTCACTTAGACATTTTATTCTTTATAACAACTGACCCTTAGGCCCTCATTTTACAAATTTCCACATTTGCCATTTTTCACTTGGGTTATTTCCGGGTTCGATCAATTTTCTCATTTTAGCATATAATATTAAATCATATGCTCACACATTCAATTTACATTTCACAATTTGTCTATTTATCAGTTTTCCCGGAAAAAACCCAAGTTTAACTCAATTCATACTTGGAATATATAATAAAAATTATTATAAAAATTCCAGGGTATTTTTGGGGCGTTACACCATGTGTCAACAAATCCAAAACTTAAGGACACAAATGGAATTTTTAAAGCTTAAGTGAATAAACAAAGAGAATAGTTTTTTCATTTGGAAGCACAAACGTGCGTAGGTGTGGGTTTGAGTTTTTAGAGAGAGAAAGAGTGACTTCTCTTTTAGATTTCCCAAAGGTTCTCGATCCATCTGCCCGTCTGAGCAAGAAGCAAAGTTGTTCTACGCGCAAGGCTACGCAGGCACGATTTTGTGGGAGTTCCGACAACTCCAAGAGTGTAGGATCTTTTCCTACTTGGTTTATTCTTTGGCCAAGAGCCATTTTTTATGACGGGATTGTTAGGCTCGAATGGTCGTGTTATCGGTCTCAAAATCTTTGAACCGAGTGAAGAAATCCCTACTTGTGTGGCTGTGAACAGTGTTGACCCGAGAGTTTCATTGTTCACGTGAATTGTTGTGTGATTTTGTGGGGTTTGGGTGATTCAAAATGAATTGCTTGATTTGTTAATTAGCCCATGCAGCTAATGGTGTTATTGATCAGAATTAACGAATATGAATTATGTGAATTTAATTAAGTTAATATATACATGAAAAATATATTAGCATGAATATTTTGGAATTAGCATAATGCATTCCATATGCGCTTATGTGTGAGTGCATGACATGAAAGAAAAAAAAACGAAAATGTTGTGAAGGAATTTTGACGGAAGATTTTTCGGAGAATTGTGTTGGGAGATTGTCCAACAATTCACGTCAGAGGGGCCCATGAATTGTTTCGGAGGGTTATCCAACAGATTTGCCTTGGAGGGTTGTCCAATAAATTTTACCGAAACTCGGTAGTAAGTTTTCGAGAACAAAAGCTTTTGTTTTGAAAACTGTATTTTTACTCGCATTTGGCTTAGGCATGTGTGAAGGAGTCGATGAGGACTCGAGACATGGGATTGGGCATGTAGACATTCAAGTAGGATCATGTATTTACTTGAGTGTGATTGTTTGCCATGACATGTGCACTTAGTCGAAGTAACCCACATAGGAAAATTCTCTCGACACATCGGGCTTGCTCACCTTGTCGAGGGATCACTATTTCAGGTACAGGGAGTGTACAGGAGGATGGCGCTCACTAAGAGGCCGCGTTTAGAAGAAAGTCGGGTTGTGGCTTTGGTATTCGCTTGTAGAACATGTATTAAAATTTAAATTTTGATATATGTTTTGGTTAGTATATTGTAATAACTTTGAACTATTGGTATATAGTTGATGTAATTTTGTGAGTATTGATGACAGTTCAAGTGGCCATTTTTACTTCCGCATGGACCCGGTGTGGTCGTTGTTAACCCGTTAGGACAAGCTTGTACCTTGGGTAGAGCTCCCGTATAAAGGAGACTCTCGCCTCGATTTTCGTGAGTGGTGCCTGTTACCCGACATCCACGAAGATTCCTCGTGAGGGAAGACGGGTTGTCAACGGACCCCGAAATGGGGCGTCACAAAGGACGCTAGGATACTTTTTTGGGTCAGAACCGTGTATCATGCAAGGATCGAACATAGATGTGAGATTTCACAAGATCGTGGAGTTGCCTCTTCTAATGAGTTGTTGCTTGGAGAAGATTCATACTTCTAAGAATGGCCAGACTGATGCCTATACTATAGAAAACTAAGCATTGCCTGACTTGATTAATATCTTTAGATGCTAGATGGGAGATGCCTCAACCTATTGCCTCAGGTGGAGTTTAAAGCCATGTTTAGTTTCTTCAAAGAGGTGAATATTCGTAAAGTTGGAGATTGTTATGGCATATGGCTCATATTGAGAGTAAGATGGGGCAAGTGTTGGAGTAGAGATCTTTCACTGCCCTTTAGGCATATCCTCTCTGTTGGGGGGACGAAATAATATTTTAGGGGTGTAGAGGCGAAGCCCCTGTGTACGCTACAGTATGTTCAAGGTATAGGGGTATTATTGTAATTTGATCATATCCAGGTTATTATAAATACCCTCCTATGTAACCCTATTTCGGTGATAGTGAAAAGTTTGAGCCCCCATTCCCGTGGATGTAGGCACACTACCGAACCACGTAAAATCTATGTGTTTTCTTTTGTTTTTCATCTCGATTTTATCATCTTTATTGCATGAATCACAAAGAACAAATTCCTTTATTTGCAAAAAAATTGAGCTTTGTAACACCATGAATTTGATTGGAAACTGTCAAATGAATAGTAATTTTTGAAAATGAGCCCCAAAAAATAAAAAAATGTTCGTAATAATGTATTGAGTCTAAAGAACCTAAAACTGATTAAAACGAATTTGTTTAAGGGCTTTAGTGTCCGATGATTTATGATGAAAATGCCCTTTTTACGAAATAGTTGTAAAAATATTCCTTGGACCCCTAGAATTTTTTCTAAAGCATGTTTATGATAGGAAATAAGTTTAATTAGAGTATTCCATGGTCAATTTTATGATTGGACGATCATGGAATATTTTCGGAATTTTTATCGATATAGGGGTTTTATTTGCAAGGAGGGCATTTAAGTCATTTGATGAGTAACCCTAATCTAAGTAAGCAAAGCAAGAACCAATAGAATAGTGCCATGTAAGCTTGGTAATCCATGTGATTAAAAATGGACCTATGAGAGCTTTCCATAAATTTTGATATTTATCATAAATTAGTTAACTTAACTATGGTTAGTGGATGCGTTAAAATTAACTAAAGTCAAACTTAACTTTGGTTAGTTAAAGTTAACTAAGGTTAAAAGGATATTTGTGTTAGCAAACCATGAGAGTTATGCTTCAACTATGTCTCAGTTAGTGGGATTTATAGCCATAAAGTGGAATTAGTTGCTTTTGGACTATATGTATTACATATGACCAAATGAGAATGCAAGGATGCTAACCAACAGACATGGGGCACTAAGGATACTGGAGGAAAATTAGGCAAAAGAAAAGGATCATTTAAGTGCCATAGACTTGTCTTTTGGGTGTGCTACGTGGTGAAAACACAAATTGAAAGGCAAAAGGAAGCAAAAGGAGGAATTACATCTGCCAGTGGAGAATTTCTGCAGCCCTCTCTCCAATCCATTTCAAGTAATTCTCATGCCATTTCAAGTCTATTTCAAGGTGCATCATGTCCATGAAGTAACCTGTTCAAATCCTAAGTGAAAATCTGCTTTTAAGGTGAGATCACTTACTAGTCTATGTGAATTTGAAGGTTAATGAAAGAAATGGTTATATGATGGTGTAAATGAGTTTCTTGGCATGTCTTTGTGTAGATTTGAACAAGAGATTTCATTGGAATTCAAGTTAACATCAAGACACCAAAACTCTTAAGGTAAGCAATTAGGGTTTTATGATTACTTATCTAAACCTTCAATTGAGTTATGTTAAGGCTTTAGCTATTAAATTGACATGATTCTAGGTTGATTTTGCTAAGAAATTGAAAAGAAAGAATGAGATTATGAGGGTTGTAAAATTCAGTCAACATTGGATGTTAATGGAAGTGATGTTGTTTGATTGGTTTTAATTGATTTAATGACATTACTTACAACTTGAAGGAATTAATGGAATTAAAAGTTGAAAAGAAAATAAGATATAGCATGGAGAGGGTTCAGCCAAGAGAGGGTTTGATTGGAAATGCATTTGTTTGATTTAGTTTAATTGAATCAATGGTATTTGAGGAATTGTTAATTGTAGTTTGTTGAAAGAAAATGAAAGAAATTGAAGAAATAATGATGAATGTGTGACATGTAGGATTAGACCACCCTAGGAGAAGTATGAAAAAATTGAGTTTCAATTGATTTTAATCAATTGGAAGTGATTAAATGTCTAATGGAATGTATTAGAATTAAAGTTTTAAGAAGAAGAATTGATTTAGGTATAAATGAAATTTTTACTAAGGTGAAGGGCATTATGGGTTTTTCATTTTAAGCATGCTAAGAGCTTGATTTAAGGCTTGTAATGATGTTGTCATAAGCCTTGATTTAATTGGAAGTGAATTGGATAAGTTGAATAAGAAAATGCTTAAGGGTTGCTTTCTAATTTAATAGAAAGTATATTATAGTTAATGGTTTAATTGAATATGATTAAGGTATGAACACACGGATTTTGTGGATACGTGACTTGTAGGAGGAAAGTGATTAAGGACAAAGATGGAGGTAAAAAGTTTTTAAAGGAGGAAAAATGGCTTAAATAACTAAGGTGAGGGAAAATGTAAATGTTATGGAAATATATATGTATTAATATTTACAAATATATATGTTTTCATATCTATATTATAAATGTTTAAATGAAAAGGAAATGTGGTTTTCTTTGACTTTATTTTGTGAGAAAATCTGAAATGATTATGGTTTCTATAGTTTTATAAAGCATGATTTATGGTTTCCATATTAAATGAAATGTTTATGAATATATATATATATATATATATATCTTTATATGAAAATGTTTATGATTGAATCCATGGTTACCTTGTGTTACAAAGATAAAGTTTAAAGGAAAGTCGACTAAAGTGCTTTAAGCATGCATGGTACATGGGAAAGGGATAGGATTTTTTATAGAGGGAAGGGAAGAGTGATGCATATCACCATGCACGTGAAAAGTACGAAAAGGTTACCAATGACGATGTATTTTATTCCATAGTGTAATGGTATTTAAAAGAAAGACACGATTTATCTGAGGTTCTTTCGTATTACTTCCAGAATCGTGAAACCTGCTTCATCGGAGGTTTTTTCGCGGGCCAACAAAGTGGTTAACGTAGGCGTGTTCCATCGATATGACTCGGATTCGTAAAGGAAAAGAAAGTAAAGTAATGTTATTGAAATGAGATATTTTATACAATTGTTTACACATTGTATTTGAACTATATCTGGAAACATTATTTTCCTATGAACTGTACTCTCACTGAACTCCTTTAGCTCACCTTCTTTCCAAATGTTTTATAAAATGCTTTGTGTGGATCGACGAGTAGTTCGAGTATCCTCAGTCTTTCGCAACACTTCGCCTCACGCCGACACCACTTTTTTAAAAAATGTATGCACCTTCTTGTAAATAATCACTTGTGCTCCTTTATTTTGTAATATATATAGTTTTATTCTAAATGAATCCACGCGGAGCTTTTGATCCTTTGTGTGGTAGAGGTACGTATGTTGCGTAATCCCGACTGAGCCCAATGGTTAGTAAAATATTAATATATTTCTATGGTGTTCAAGAAATGATTTTAAATTTTGATTTGAAATTTCAGGGTGGACTTGATGTCCCGTAGTTTGGATGTGGAGTGAAACAAACATTTTTGAAAGAGTAAAGTGTTTTATTGCAAAGTTGTAAATCGGGAAATGTCCGAAAATAGGAAACTCCTCGCCCGATTTTCTGCAAAACATGACCGTGATAAAAGGGTTTAATGTTTAAAAGAAAAAAAAAAATTTCCCCACCATACACAGATTTAATGGAAAGCTTAATCAGATAAAATGGGTTCGCTCCACGAATTCACTTTTACAAAATACGGGGAAAAGGTTTGAACCCATGACCATGGGTACTTACTCAAACCATTGCATTGCATATACCATTAGACTATTATTATTGGTTTTATTTTTCTTGAGGAATATAAGATAAAGAGATGAGCCTACTAGGCTAAACTGTACACTCGTTTTAGGGTTTGTGTCAATTCCTTTTCGTCTTAGAAAATTATAAATTACGATACAGAGAAGTTCTATCTAAGGAATTTGGATCTTAAGCGGGACCGTTTGTGACCCCTCCATATTCCTGGTATTGATTTGGGTTTCTATACCCCACTAAGCTTTCTTGGGAATACTTTGTTATAAGTTTTTTCAGTTATTTTAAGAATCTTTAAAGGGAAAAATTGACAAGCTTTTTACGATCTTGTAGAAAAATGGAATTCGAATCCAACAATGTTGTTACGACTGCATCTGCCCAAGTGGTGACCCCTATTATAGCACAAGTTCTAGTAATGCCTAATGTTGTACCTATCTCTATCTCACATGGAGAAAAACATAGAAGTTCGATGGACTTTACTTCAAAAGGAGGTAGCAAAAAATATTATTATATCTAACCACCTTAAATCTTTCAAAGTTCTTAATCGAGGACACTTAAGCTCAAGAAGATAGCATGATATCCAAGCCACTTCATGGTTAGATGATGCTTGGAAACATTCTGAGTTTGTATGTGGAAATTACTTCATGAATGAGTTAACTGATTTCTTTTACAATGTTTATTTTGACAAAAAAACAACAAAGGAGCTATGGGAATCTCTAGATCGAGGATGTTAGGGCTAAGAAATTTTTCGTGGGTCGTTTCCTCGATTATAAGATGCTAGACTCCAAGATTGTGACAAGTCAAGTGATCCGTCCGGAAACTAGCTAATGAGCTTTGGTGTTCTAGAGACTCACAAAAATTTATAATCCTAAAGTAAAACTAACTAGGGGTAGCATAAGCTATTGTAGCTATATTGGTTCTTAAGGTTGTCCACGGAAAGGGTATTGTTCCCAAAGAATGGCTCAACTTCTTGCTAATAATTAAAAATCTAATTTTTATGAGATGATGGTGGAAAAGAATTGATTTTTATCAAATTAATTAAGGCCTTGGAGATTAGGGTTTCACCAAGACACGATCTCGAGTTATTAGAGAGATATGAAAAAGTCATGGTCGTCCGAAGAGGGGAATCAACGTCAATTGATCTTCTCAACCCCGCCTAGGTGGTCCTCAAGATATAGGAAAAAACCCTAACTCTCTCTAGTATAGTAAATTTGCTAATTGGCTTATTACAACCCAACGTCAATTGATCCTCTCAACCTTGCCTAGGTAGTCCTCAAGAGATAGGAAAAACTCTCTCTAGTATAGTAAATTTGCTAATTGGCTTACTACAACCCTAGGTTCCTAATCTCCTTCTGACCAGTCAAGAAGACATACATGTTCGGCTATATCGGATGTAGGGGTAATCCAATTATGAGCATACCAAGTCTCTATGTTCTAGAAGGTAGGAGACTCTAATGGGAATACGCCTACATCCACCCAACTCTCTTTGGGGTGTCAACCTTATAGGCTTATAGAACCGACCTATTCAGAAGATCCTCACCAATTAGAAACATACCTTTGGTATGAAGCAAGTCTCGCTCTAAATCACCTTTGACTTGTGCCTTGGATTCTCCTTCTCCCTAAGGAAGGAGTTTACTTCTCCATGCTACTGATCACAACACCCATGAAAGAAGAATAACTCGTGCAGAACATAAAAAAAAAAAAAAGAAATTTTTATTAAAAATTGTGCTAAAATATTTTATATCCCTGATTTTACAAAAAAAATTCAAGACATTGTTTTTTTTATCTCAATTTAAGCATGTTTTTTTTTTCCGATCATAGGGCCTTGGAAGACAAGTTACAATGTTTCCTAATTGATTACAACACGTTTAGGGGTCTAAATTTGGAAACAAATAAGAATGGTATTGAAATTGGATTTTTTGTCACCAACTCGCACTCACACAAGTGAGTGCAAGATTTATGGCACTCAAACCGGTTGAGTGTCAAATCTTCTCCTATTGTATTTCTTCGTGATTTTCTGGTTTACAAGCCTTCAAACAGGTTCCAAATTCATTCCTCTATAATTCAATGACCCTGAATCTGAAGCGAGTAATCCTCGGACGTTCCGAATCTTCACTCCATCCCTAAAGTGCTGCAAATAAGCTTAAAAAGATGAAAAATGTATAAACTAGATGGAAACATTAGTAACTTTGCTTTTAGGATCAATAATTTGCATAATTGGTTAGTTAGAGGTAATTACCACTCAAAAGGGTAGAAAGCTTATAGAAGCTAAGTCCTTAAAATTTCCATTTTGAGTAGTTATTACACCTCATCAACTTATTGCTAATCTCTTAGCAATGAAATGGAGAAATTAAGGGAAAACTGATCAAAACAAGCTAACAACCTTAAAAAAAAAAAAATCAAACACACTAAAAACAAACTAAAAGCAAACCAAACAAATAAGATTTGGAATATGAGCTCTGTCGGGATTCCAAAATGTTTAATATCTCTAATGGCAAGGTATCCTATGCCGTGGTGATCAAGGTATGAGTGTCTTCAAGTCCTCACTCATCCTTTCAAAGAGGACCTTAGTGTTTTTGTGACTAGTTCCCAAGCATAGGCATAAAACCAAATCTCCCCCCAACCAAACTCAACTTACCTTGCAAAGCACATGATGAACTAAAGCAAGCTAAGAACGCACCTTTTTATTCAAAAACTAAAAATAAATAGTAGGATGCAATGCTAAGTTATTCTAGAAAAGTGTCCATGCAAATGATGATCCACTGGTGGCTCCTACCAGTTGGTTAAGGGCACCGAACATCAAATTCCCCTCGAACTTCACCCATAACAACTCAACCAAAAACCAAAGCACCTACTTGTGAAATCAATACATTTTGTCATATGTAGTGAGTAATGAGGTCAATGAATCCCAGCCAATTAGCTTAGGGAATTAAGGCTTTAAAAAGCCCCTCAAACTATGCTCGGGATTCCAATAGGATCAACTCACTCATTCCATATCTCTTTTTGTCATTTTTTTTTATTCTTCTTCTTTTTTCTTCTCAACTTTGTGGGGCTCATTAGCCTCTCTTTTGAAGGTATCCCTACACTATAGCAGACATATGTTACTCTCAAAGGATAAGTGTGTTCAGAAGTGAGTATTGGTTTACATACATATGCAAGTGAAACTAGTGTGTCTAGTGCGTGTAAGTTCCATATGAAATAGCTAAGTGAAAAGCAAGGGACTTCATAATCAAGTTGCCCACAACCACTCCGGATCCTCAAATCTCAAGATCAACTAAAACACAATAATATCCCAACTATGGTATTCGTCTTTTAAGCTCAACCTCAATATTAAAAAATATAATAAAACACCAATAAACTCCCAACAAGCATTCATGCAAAAGAAGATAAAAACATGCAAATAAAATATGCTCAAAAAAAAAAAAAAATTAGGGGTTGATTTATCTCTTTCAATCAATTCTAGTAAGGTGTATGGTAATAGAGAGTGAAGAAGCCCGTGGTTTCTCTCTCCCCCCCTAACTAACCAAACTTTACATTGTCCTCAATGTTCCAAAAAAATAAAGAAAAAATAATGGCGGCAAGGGTTACCTTCCATGTAGCTCTAGAACTAATGTTTAAGTAGGTAGGAGGAAAAAGTAGGACAAAAGATTGAAAGTGGAACTTACAGGCGCGCATCGAAACCTCACCGACTTGGTCGGGAAAGTGATGTGGGACCGACCGTGATGGGTGATCTAAGGGCTTGTGTGCTTAGGTATGGGTCCTGGTAGTTTAGGGCTATAAGGTACAACTTTGGGGTAAGGGACAGTCCGGGTCCTTCAAAGGTTATATGGCTAATTTAGGTTTATATATGATGGAATTAAGGTTTAGAATGAAGGATTTTAGGTTTCATTTGGATGCAAACAAATTTTGTTTTCGAGCAAGTTTGCGCTTTTAGGTTCGTTTGCTGGTGGTTAGGCTAAAGTGTTCTAATTTAGCCGTTTTATAGGTTAGGGATGGTGAGTTTTAGGGATTTTAGGATGAAATAAAGTGTTTAAAATGGTCTTAAAAGTATGGAACCAGATTTGGAATGGGTTGAAGGTTGAAAAAAAGGTTATGTAAAGGTTAAAGTTAAGATGATGGAATTGGTAGGAGTAGAAGAAGTAGAAGGATAAAAACTTACTTTGCCACCTAAGGAATCTACCAAAGGATAAGAAGCCACGAACCCGTCATTCAAGGAAATCCACTCACTATATAAGAGAACAAGAGAGAACTCTTAAAAAGAGAAACTCGAAAATTTTATTAAACTTTGAATGAATAAAAAGAGTACATTTGGGAGGTATATATAGGCCCCTTATTCTCCTAATTTTAATTAAAATAGGACTGTTATAATTAAAGCTTCCTAATTCTAATTAAACATCTTGCTTAAAATTAAATAAAAGACTCCTACTTTGACTAGGAAACTAAAAACAACTCTTTTACTAAGTAATAAGACTCCAACTCAAACTAGGACTCAAAAAATACATAAAATAGAACTATTGACATAGTCACTCTTCCTCAAGCCTTGACCTTAGCCATAACTCCTTCAAAGTCCCAATTAAAGTCGAAAAATCCTTTTTTTAATGATCAAAAGGTTTTGCAACCTCTTAAATCTAAATTCTCCATAATTGAAGTCGAATTCTTAATGTTTGTTGCAAATGCTTCTTCATTAGTGAGTGCGAGTTTGTAGAAACCTATGATTTGCCTTTTTTCTCAAAAAATTATTACTAATAGAATGCATGTCCTTTTTCCTAGTACCTTAGACACATGTTGGGCTCCACCAAGCTTTATTCTTACAATTAAAAGTGCAGGCCCGAAAACTTGGGATAGACCAATGAGTATGATAGAGTAGAATATGGAAACAAAAAGCTCAAGAGCCCAAAAAAGCGCATAAGGAGTATAAATTCTCAATTCTCAATGTTTGTTGCAAATGCTTCTGTATTGTTGAGTGCGAGTTTGTAGAAACATATGATTTGCCTTTTTCCTCAAAAAATTCTTGCTAATAGAATGCATGTCCTTTTTCCTGAGTATCTTAGACACATGTTGGGCTCCACCAAGCCTTATTCTTACAATTAAAAGTGCAGGCCCGAAAACTCGGGATAGATCAATGAGTAGGATAGAATGGAATATGGAAACAAAAAGCTCAAGAGCCCAAAAAGCGCATAAGGAGTATAGATGACATTTCTTTAATAAGAAGTTCCATACATGCCTTCAATCAGGGCACAAAATGAGTACATTTCAGATAACCAAAAGAAAATACATAGGATAATAGATAAATAACAAAAGTTTTGTCCTCTGCACACCTATCCTAATCCTGCCTGTCTTGGTGCCACTTTCCATTTCTCGCTCAGCTTTTGTGGTTCACAGGGTCCATGGTACTTTTCTCAAAGCCCACTCTAGCACATGCTTGAAAATCAACAGTGGGCAAGGGTGGATGTAGATTAGGAAAATAGTCCAAAGCAATGCTAATGATTCCAAGGTCGCCAAGAGTTGCTAAGGAGTCAACAGTGATATACGATGAAACCTCCACTAAGTGTAGATTTGTGCACCCTTGAATATGAGACAGAGGGCTGAGCATAGAGGTGTCTTGGGTCAACAAGGGACCCGTGTTTGTTTCTAAGTCATGGCGCTTGTCCACATACACCATCCCAACTATGTAACCAGTATTTTAGCCCTTCTCGAAGCGAGTAGGGTGTGTTCCTTTTGGAAAAGAGTGTTGAGATGACCCATAGAAAGGTTTCTAGTGCAAAAACTGATGGAGGAACTTGCTTTCGCTTGTTTTGCCAGAAGAGGACAAACGAGGCCAAATCTTGGCCACTAAGAGGCTAGTTGGGCTTCTAAGTGGAAGGGAGTTCTCCATAGAGTGCTGGGTAGAGTAGGATGTTGTGGGGTAGGCTAGGGTTAAGGTTATGATGGATCTAGAATGGTAGGTTTATGGGAGAAGAATAAGTTTGGGGCAGTAGGAAATATCATAGATAGGGGCAGGTGGGTGACTCTCATTTTGAGAGACGGGGCATGGAAAACCCTAAGATCTAGACCTTTTTATATAGGAAATTTTGTGAATTTCGTGGCTTCTGCGCAAATCTCGCATACTTATTATAGGAGTGAGAAAATTTTCCTACTCAACTGAGTGAGTACGAAAATTTCCTCTTTTTATGCCTTAACTTTTAATCTACCACTAATTTTTGAAATTAAGCAAGCCCCTCATCAAATTAATAGTCCTAGAAGATGTACAATGAAGACTAGGAGTTAAAAAAACCTGGAATGCTGACCAATTTTGCCGAATTTCCCATAAATTGAGAATCTATTTTTTTATTGTTCTACAGATTTTCGCACTCACTTGTGTGAGTGGGAGATTTGCACAAATTTGAAATTCTTGGTGTTTTAAGTTCCTCTCTTGCTGGGCTATACTCTACTTTGCTCTAGGCATGAGATGACATCCATGTGGATCTTAGTTGTGGATTGAAAGTCTTCTGATGGGCTCTTTTTCAAATAACCTTTCAAAATAAGAAAGAGAAGGGAATGTATCAACCCGTTATTGAATTTAAACTAAATTAACTATTGACTTGAACCAAAACAAACCTTAAATAGAAAGAAACAAATGCAAAAAAGAAAAATAAAATTTTTGGTGGACTAGTTGGCTTTTTAAGCCAAGTCCACCCTTCCCCTCTTGTTGGATTTGGTGATAGGAGGGTCAGGAAGATTTCCCTCCCTTGGTGCTGCTTTGTTGCTCAAAGAACTCCTTAATCTGCTGGAACATGGAGCCATCCACATGGTCTCTGCAATTAATGCATCAATAAAGTAGGAATCTCTTTGGGTATTCTTTTCCTTGTCAAGGTTTGGATTCTTATTGTCTTGAAGATTTTTAGCTTTAGGGTCATCTCCCAAAGGTGATGTGCATGCGGCCATTCCTACAATTGATAAGAGCATTAGTAGTAGAAAGGAACAATCTACCTAGAATGATTGGAACATGATTAGGACCCTTTGTAGCTGGCTCAGTGTTTAGGACAACAAAGTCCATTGGAAAGTAGAAATTGTTGACTTGCACCAATACATCTTTGACTATCCACCTTGGGATCTTCACTAATCTATTAGCCAATGAGAGAGTGATGTTGGTTGGTTTTAGCTCTCCCAACCCAAGTAGCTTGTAGAAGGAGTAGGGCAAGAGATTCACACTAGCTCCCAAGTCTAGCAATGCTTGCTCAATGTGTGAATCTCTATTTTGACTGAAATTGTGTCGCATCTCAGATCTCTATACTTCATCGGTGTCTTGTTTTCAATTATAGAACTCACTTTCTTGGTGAGGAATGCATTCTTGTCAATATTCATCCCTCTCTTAATTGTACACAAATCTTTAAGAAACTTTGCATAAGGTGGCACTTGTTTGATCATGCTTCTTTCTTTGATGATGATCTTTTTAGATTTCTTCTCTACCTCTTTGGAAGCTTTCTCCTCCTTGATTTGCTCACTTGCTGCCCCTTTTTCAACTTTTTCAAAATTTTCCGCTTCTTTCTTTGATGATGATCTTTTTAGATTTCTTCTCTACCTCTTTGGAAGCTTTCTCCTCCTTGATTTGCTCACTTGCTGCCCCTTTTTCAACTTTTTCAAAATTTTCAGCAACTTCATCTTCATCCAAAAGAGGGGGAGAGGGCTGATTTATTTGTTTGCCACCGCTTAGAGTCATGATAGCCTATATCTCTCCCATGTGTGCTGATTCTTCTTCATTGGCAGCCACCTCATGCCTACCCCTATGGTTTTGTTGAGATTGAGATGGAAACCTTCCTCTCTCTTGAGGTGTGTATGAGTTAGCAAGCTTTGAGAGGGTATTTTGCATGTTGTGCATCTTGTGAGCCATGTCACTTTGTGACTTCTCCATGCTATCTATTCTTTTGGAGAATTGCTTGTTTAGTCCACTTCCCTCATCTATAAAATCATCAACCTTATTAGTTAATTTCAGCAAGGCTTGTTCTAGTGCATTACCTGAAGAAGGGTTTTGATTTTGTTGCCACGGGAGGTTAGGATGATTCCTCCAATTTAGATTGTAGGTGTTTCCATAGTTGTTAGAGTTCCTGAACTGAGGAGGTTTATATTGATCAACAAAATTTGATTGCCCTCCTTGATCGTTTTTCTCTAATGGCATGTATGGACATTCCTCCATGATGTGCTCATTAGAAAAACATGTAGACCAGTAACTAGGATGTTTGTTGCTAATTTGCATTGCTTTCACTTCATGTGTGCCCTTGCTTTCAAGTTCTTCCAATTTCCTAGATAGTTGAGCAACTTTGGCCTTCAAAGCCATGTCTTTATCCACTTGATACATACCTCCTCTAGATCCAAAGTGGGGGTCTAGCTCTCCCTGTTTCTTTCATTTGGAATACCTCCCATCCTTTAGACATCTCGGTCAATTAATTCAAATAAGCCCTGGCTTCATACACATTCTTAGTCATGAAAGAGCCATTACACATTCTCTCAACAAGCCTCTCGTGGTCTAGGCTCAAGCCTTCATAAAAATAGTCCACCAACATACATGTGGCATAGCCATGGTGTGGACAAGCATTGATGGCCTCCATAAACTTTTCAGTGCTACATGATGAGTGCATTTCATACCATGATTATCATCCATTTTCTATGAATTTTAATGATTTTGATGATGATTATTAGTGTTTTAATGTTTAAATGTCTCATTTGGTGATTAGGTCAACTTTGGAGAAAAATGAACAAAAAGGAGATTAAATGGAACCAAAGAAGACCAAGAAGCTACCACACAACAAGTATCTAATCTTTTTAATTTTCTGTGTTAATGGCTACATCCAAATGACTTTATTTGTTCCCAAAAGAGGATTCTACATTTTCAAGCTTTCCAATGAGCCCAAAGATTGCAATTCGGAGTTCAAACGAAAAAGATGTGGCCTCATGAAGTTAAAGGAAGGATTTTCCAAGACACCACATTTAGCACTCCTCAAAGTGTGTGAATTTATAGTCTATCTAATGGGCTCCAATGACTCCAAGCTTGATATTGATAGATTCTAATCTCTCTTAACTTTTCATAAAGACCAAAATCATCACATTTGGAGGTCAAATGAGAGAGTTATGATCGTTTGAAGTCAGGAGGTCAAAGTAGGATCCCATGTAGCAACACCGTAGCAAAACTGTTGAAATCTCCCATGTAGTGATGTCGTAAGATGTTAGGGACCTAGAAATGAGCGTTTTTTTTTTAACCACTTTCAGCCCTTTTGGAGGCCCATTTCCCAAGACTCTATAAATATATGTTTTTAGATTTTTTTAGGGTAAGTTTTGTGGGAGGAGAACACCCTCCCTAGGGTTTCTCACCTCTCACTCTTAGAAAAAACTAGGGTTATGATTTTGTATATTTTTTCTTTGGATTTGAAGATATTTTGAAGGAATCCAACTAGCTAAGGATTTCTTGCAGTTGGGATAGAAGTTATGAGAGCTCTTCATCATATATTTTGTTTTGTATCTCTAACTTTAACTCATCTCCTCATCTCTCTCTTGATTATTGGGGAGATAAACATGATTTTTGACATATTTGAGTGTTGTAATGAGTAGCTAAACTATTCTCTAGGGTTGTTTGTAACGCCTTGAAAATATTTTAACGGTTTTATAACATGTTCAGGGTGTAAAATAAATTAAATTATATTTTTCTGGCATTTAAATGACTAAAACCGAAAAATGATAAAAATCCAAAAATTTTACATGAGCCAAATAAATTTAATGCAAAATATCCAAATGGGGACAAGGAGTCATCAGGAATGTAATGTTAAAAATGTGACTGAAATGAAATGAAATTGAAATGAAGTGTTAAAATGGCAAAAATGAGAAATGGGAATTAATGGAGTAGCCAAACATGACCTTAGCCATGTAATTGGATTAAAGACCAATTTTGGTCTTAGAAAGCCATTTTCACATTTGGGCATTTCCATTTGAGAGAGAAGAGAGCTAGGGCTTGTGGAGAAGGAGATTGGTGATTTTCTCCAAGTAACCAAGTTTGAGATCAAGAGAAAGAAGGATGCTTAGTATTGAAGAATCAAAATAAGTATGGAAACCAAACCCTAACTTTTCTTTTATAGTGTTAGGTTGATGAAACCCCCAAAATTTTTGCATGAAAGTGTTTGTTTTGATTGGTTTTGAGAAATTTTTGTATAAAGGAAATGGTGAGGTTTCAAAGGAGTTGTTGTCAAAAAATTTTCAAAAACCCTGTTCTTATTTTGGCTATAGGTTAAGTTATAATCATCCAAATTGAGTGATTCTAATTGGTAAAGAACCACAAGAGCTAGAGATACAAAAGTGTAGAAGGAATCAGGAGCCAATTGTAGCTCTAAGGCTCCCGAAAATGGGTTTAAAGGTGAGTTTCGGGTAGCTCACGGGTATGCTCTGTTTTAGGTGTAGTTGTGGTTTTTTGGCCAGAAGTTGAGTTTCACTCATCCAAATTGAGTGATTCAAAATTATGGATAAACTAGACTTCTAGGGTCATAATTTACTTGAACTAAGTGTATGCAAATTGTAACCCCAAATTGCCCAGAAATCTGTCAAAGTGGAGCTATGTGCAAGAACAATCTGATTTTGCTTTGCAAATTAGAGTAGTTTTGATTAAAATGCAATAACTTGGGTTTTGTTGATCCAAATTGGCTGATTCTAATTGGAGAAGAAACCTTAGAACCATAGCTACAAATGAGTAGAAGGAACCATTACCAATTTATGGAGTTAAGACCCCTGAAATTGAGAATAACAGTAGGTAATCCAGTGAGCTGGGCATATCGACTAGTTAGGCATTAAAATGTCGTAACTTGAGTTTGGGTGATGCAAATGAGATGATTCAAATTCCTACTAAAAATAGACTCATAGGGCTATAATTGTATTGAAGCAATCATGAGAAAAATATGGCTCATGTGTCCCCATAAAATTTTGCAAGTGAAGGTGTATTGGGTAGATATCAACCCTAACAAAAAATCATAAAATGCACAACTTATTTTTCTTTCTTGGGTTGTTCTTTAATTGTGACATATTTGTGATGGATTAGGGGTTAATTGTGGTAGCTTGACCCGAGCGGATTAGGATAGGAATCGGCGACAACCTTTTTGAGTTTGTTCTTCAATCTCTCTCTTGTTTCAAATTTGTGAAAGTTTGATTAACACTCTTCTTTCATTGTTTCAAAATTGATTGTGAAAAATTATGAAATATTGAAATGATTTATGATAAATTGCATATTGATTTGTTTTAAATTGATTTTAGACAACCGATTGCGAAATAAATTGCATATGAAAATTTGCATGGGTGTTGAAAAATAAATTATTGTATCCAAATGTATATACACTATTGTAAATTGTATTGAATGATTTGAAGGCCCTTAAAAGAATGTTAACCGTTAAGTTCAAGTTAGGGATAGATTGATACACTAATAAGGGTAAAATTAACAATCTTTGCTTGTAGAATGTAATTAAGTGTCACTCAAATCGGCAGGCGGGATGCTTGATGTTAGTAGTATTCATGAAATTGATTTTTAACCGGTCGGCGGCCAGTAGTATGTTGTGTTATAAAACCATTTTTATACCCGACACATGGCCGGTTGGAGCGGATTCAAATGATTAGTTATCGCGTACGCAGCATAGGCTAATTCGATAAGGGCAAAATGATAATAAAATTGAAAAGTGCATGATTTGTGATTTGAATGATTTAGTGCATATGAAATTGCATAACTTGAAATGACCAATGAATTGTAATTGAATGTAAATGAAATGAATATATATATATTGTACTACATTGGTCATTGGAAAAATGTACAAAAGCATTGTTTTATAAACATTGCATGAATTGATTTAAACTGAAATGAAGAGACAATTGTATAGAACCACTAAACATGAAAATGCTTAGCGTGTTGTTTTATCATCGTAGGTATTGAGTGAATAGATGCGAGGATAAAGGCGAAGTAGAGATTTGATCCAACATCAAAGCTTCGCAGTGTCGAAGTAAAGATCTGACCATGCATTCATGAAATGGATTTGACCATTTTGTATAAACTCTGATTTTATTTTGTAAATGTTTTGATATTGAAAACTCTGGTATATTTTGTAAATGATCTTATTTGAAAAGGGCATATAATGCGTACAAATGTGGGATTTATCCCAAAATGATGGGTCTACCGCAAATGTTTTGATGTATATTATTATATATTCTATAGTATATGAAAAAAAAAAAAAGAAAAAAAAGAACGTATTTATGTATTTGTATACGTTAGTCTTTGGACTTTACATTTATTTTGTGCTCCAATTTACGAGTTAAATTAGAAAAAAAAAAGGGGTGCTACATTGATTGTTAAGATTGATATTTGATTTATATCATTTTTAGAATGGTTTTGTAGATGTGTGCTTATGTTGATGTTGGTTGGTGTAGAACTTGGATCATTTATAGTTTCTTTTAATTCATTTTGTGTTGGGAAATGTGTGTGAGACCCAGTATATGAGAGACTCACTTAAGGATTCCATAGTGACAGTTGGAAACACTCTTCTTGGCCTTAACCATTCCATGTCAATGTGTTTTAATTGAAGAAATCAACTTAACCTAATCAAAGAAATTTAGGGAACTAGATGGATTTGAAACACTCTCTAGTACTTAATGTATTTTATTAGGGGATACACCAATTCAGCATTGTGTGAGGACTGTAAGGACCTAGCAATGACAGGTTCAAGCAAAATTCGGATGAGTCTTGTGTAAGGACCTATCGGAGACCAATAGGACACCTAAGGAAAGACCTACCTTAGAAAAGTACCACATTCAAGAACCTAGAATGACCTAGTGGTGAATAGGAAGTTGGTGTGCGAAATTGAGGGGAGACTAGAGAGTGTAAACCTCATACCATGTTCCTTCAACCAACATTAGTACACGTTCACTTATCCAGTGCTTAATACATATAAATCAAAATGCATCAATTGAGACAATCAACCATAGTATCTTTCACCCTTGAGTTCTTTTTTCGATTTTGATCCATTTCTTGCAATTAATCATTAATCCTTCCTTTGTTTTTATTTTGTTTTTTAGTTTTTAAAATCTCCATTTTCAAACCATTTTATTAGCTTAAATAGTGAGAAGTTCAATTAGTTAAGGTACTTAGTTATTCAAGCACTATAGTCCATTCCCTATGGGATTGATATCTAGAATTTCAAGTCCAATTTATTACTTGTACAACACGTGTACTTGCAGAGAAAATACAAGTGATGAGGCCCTTTTCCATCTAAGTTTTTTAGTGTTTCCAATTATTCGTCTTCTCTAACCTATAGAAAAGGTCAAATAACAAATTTTTGGCACCGTTGCCGGGGAATTGGCAATAGCTTGATTGATCAATAATTTGATGAAAGAAAATCTTGCTACTTTAAGCATTTTGTTTCTTTTCTTATTTTCATTTGTTTATTATTTGTAGCTAGTTTACTTCTTTTTTTTTTTTTTGCTTTTGTATTTTTTATTGTAGGTATTGAGCATCAATGTACAAGGTAGTGGAAGATGAGCTCTTCTCCACATTTGAGAATAAAGTAGACACTCTTGCAAACCTCATGGACCAACGAATATCATTTATGCGAGCACAAGCCTCTATGAGCCAACAAGCTTTTGATTTTGAAGAGGCACATTATCTCAACTACAATGGCAGTCATTTCTTTCAACCCAACAACAATGTGCCAAACTACTATTATTTGGGTTGGAGGACATATGAGGATTTCTCCTATGGGAATTCAAATTTTCAAAGTCAAGAAGGGTTAAGTTCAAACTATGAAGAACAAAGTGGCAATCGTCTTTTCAAGATCAAACTCTTGCCTTGATGGATGAGATTAAGAAGAGCAATGAAATGCGGTTGTCCAACTTGGAAGCTAACCAAGCAAACATAAATGCCACTTTAAGAAACTTGGAAACTCAAATTAGGGATTTGACCCTTGCATTAGAGGAGCAATCTTCAAGGCCACTCCCAAGCGACATAGAGGATGATGGCATTGTGACTTTGAGCTTTTAGGAGGAACTTCTGGGCCCAGCACTGGTTGAGAAGAAGGACGATGAGCTTGTTATTGAGGAAGAGCCATTATTAGAAAAGATGCAAGTTGAAAAGCAACATCCGGGGATAACAATTGAAAATGTTTTGGTTGGGGTTGACAAGTTCAATTTCCCCATTGATTTTTGACTTTGGGGTGGAAGAGGACCAACAAGTCTCATCTATAGGAAGATCTTCCATTGCCACAAGTGAAGTATGGATTGATGCCAAACATAGGGAAATGGCCTTGCTTATTGGCAAAGAAAAAGTAAAATTCGACCTCCATCAAAACATGCCACTTACAGATGAGGAAAGGTAGATGTGCATGAGGATAGAGAGCTCACTTCCACCATTTGTAGAGTATTCACCTATACTTTTTCAAGAGGATACTCTTGAAAGATTTGGATTAGAGGTGTCACACCCCGATCCCCGGTCTGACCCGATTGGCGGATCCGAACCTAGTTCGGGGTGCGAGACCATATACTAGGACTCTTTACTTACTTTTTCAGACATTAGTGAACTCAAGTCTTATAACATAATCAAAATATCATATACAAAATTACAAAATAAAACTACCACCGTAGTGGTGTTTACGATGTCATACACATATAGTTTGAGTCGTTTACGTGCTCTGGCCCATACATTACATTCTGTAGTCGGAGCGCGTAACACGGTGATGAACCCTGCTCGTGTCTTTGGCGGCGAATACGGAAGATCCTTGTCTCCTTCTTGTACCTACGGATTAAAGCTTCGTGCTAAGGTTCACGGCAGTGGGAAACATAATAATATACGATTATAGTAAACATAACAATAACATATATCGAAATTTGCTTATGCATTCATATATGGAACTTATACAATACTTTATACTTCTAGGACTTGTGCTTATTCGGATCTCCTTATGACTCATACTTGTACTTTAGTAACTTTATGCTTGATTAGTCTCAGTAGGAGTTCACGAGCTTATTGCTTGTTTGAGGATCTCATTAGGAGTATAAGAACATCCTTATTGAGCCCATAGGTACTACGGTCGAACGATACACATTTGTTTACTCTTATTCCTTCTTCTGGTTATTATCATATAACTATGGGAATACTTAGATCAGTACTAATAATGAGTAAGATATAGCATAATAAGTATCCGAAGATACTATCTGATCTTGAGAGTGTGGTAGCATATAGAGGAGTGCGAAGACGAGAGTGTCGTAGCACTAATCGAAAGTCAGAAATACTAAACAAAATTTATCGTAGCACTAATCGGGAATCTGGAAGTCTTGAACAAGGTGAATAAGTAGCACTAATCCAGAATCTCAGAAATCTTGAGCAAGTCTTAGCACTAATCGGGAATCATAAATCTTGAGAACAAGAGTGTCGTAGCATTAATGAAATCTTAGGAAATCTTGAACAAAGAGTGTCATGCTTTAATCAGGAGTACCAATGCGAGCAGTGCCGTAGCGATGATCGAGCGTGCACACTTGGCGTCGTGTGATGTGATGTCATTTAATGGCCACAGTCTTAGGCATTCCCTCTGATTATATGTATTCCCGGAAACTTCCTATCTTATCATTGGGATATAGACTTTGCCCCCCACAGTCGGGTCGCCCGAGGGGGTGAGGTGCTGATACATTTTTCACTTACTTCTTTCTTATCTCTTAACCCTGTTAATCATTTATTGAGTTCCCAATACTCAGGTATGTGAATTATAGCAATTGTAAAAAATACCAAAAAACGAGTTGCGGGAACTTAATAGTGGTACACATGCTAGAGCAGGTTACGGGGGACGATATCTGTACCGCTTTAGGTGATACCGATACGTTTGCCCTTGCATCGAGGGTACCGGTACCTCCAAAGAATTCAAGTCTTAGGTCTCAGGTCTGCCCATAAATGGCAGAATTCACCATTTTTCATGCACTTTTCTTCTATAATTCTCTTATATTACATCCTTCATCAAAAACTAACATGGAATCCCTCAAAACCACTCCACCAATACTTTCAATTAGCCAAAGAATCCAAGGATTCATACCCAAGTTCACCTAACTCTACAAAACCTTGGAATTGAAGGATTTTCTCTAGTAGTATCCAGCTAAGGATTTTCAGCAGCTTCCCTTAAATCTAGAGAGTTAGGATATTATTCCTAACAAAACCCTAGAAAAGGGAACAAATTAATGTCAAAACCCTAGCAATCCATACCCAGTAGTTTTATGCAAATCATACTAGAATCCATACAATTCCATGCAGGCTCAAAAATCCATACCTTCTTTAGTTCTCTGCTCTTCCCTCTTGCTTCTTCTTCTTCCTCTTCCTCTTCTTCCCGTAAGCTCCCTTGTTTGGAGACCAAAAATGAGTTATTTTTGGTCTCCCTCCCCTATTTATACTTAAAGTTTCTCTTATTTGCCTTTTTGTCCTCCCTCCTTCTCTTAATTGCACTACAATTCCTGTTATTTTTACTTTGGCCTCTATTCTTATCAAGTTATGACTTTTATGTCCCCTTCTTGACAATTTACAATTTTGCCCTTATGTCTTGTACAATTTCCGGGTTTCTAAATTTCCATTTTTCGCATTTAATTTACGAAAAATTCAATTTATGCCTACAAAATACCCTAAACATGTTGAAAACAACTAGGGTATATTTCGGGGTGTTACAAGAGGCAACCTCACTCTCCACCGAAGAGTTGGCATTTGAGCTTTTATCGCATATTATGAAGGCAGAGAAGTTCATCCTCACAAGTGTATTGAGGATGCTGAGGGAGTATTGGCCATGATGGATGAAAGGATAACCCAAAGCTCTCGAACTTCTTCAAAGAGTCTAGTTGGACTCTAAAAATTGATTCGCGCTACTCGTAGGTGATCCTAATCAACAAAATTTATATCCTGTTCTCCCACCGCCAGTAGTCAAGCTACCGCAAAGATAGCGGTTCAGGGTCGAACACAGGATGTAGAGTTTTCTTCTGCACAAATAATTTGAGTGACGCCAAAATTGGTGAATTAAATTGATTTAAGGTCTGGGTAAAACAAAGGGTTGGTTGCAACCGAAAATAAATAAAAATAAAATGTGGGAATAGAACTCTTGAAGTTTTAGGCCACCGGTTTAGGTTTTAAGGCAACTAACATGTCCCTGTCTTTTTCTCGCATTGGGAACATGACATATAGCCATTTCCTCGAACTCTGGATTCTTCATATGACATTAAAACTTAAACTCCTAAAATCATTTCTTCTAATATATAGCATTTGTTACCCCTTAATCGCTTCAAAACAGCTTAAAACCATCACTGGATCTAACTCAGAACTCATAAATGACAATTCAAATGGGTACCGCTGGATCTAATAGTAAGCATCCACCAACCTGAAAGCTTCGCTGGCATCAAGCACTGTGGTACATCACAAGGATTCAAACCTAAAAGCGTGAGATACAAAAACAAGAAAAGAGAACAAATGGATTGCGTGAAAACATGAGGACATGGTTTTTACCCCTTCAAACATTCACCCAAAGGGCCTCCTTCAAGAAGGAAGAGGTCTAGCTAAACATCCTCCTGAAATACATCCCCAGGAGTGTTCGTAGCCGAGAAAATAAGAAAGAGGGAGAGAAGAGAGCAAAATGAAAAGCTACGCTGCATGTACCCCAAAGATGGAAGTTAGGGTTACAAACTTATGGTGGTTTATATAGCCAACCCAAATGTGTGAAAATACTAAAACACCTAAAATATGAAATTACATAGGGCTATAATGGTAATACATCAAAACGTGGTCGTCAGGGGATCAAATATACAAAATCATGTAAGGAAGAATTTTGTTACAGGGGAATTTCAATAGCATATGAAAATTTCGCTTAGCTCAGCGAAATTTCGCTTAGCCTAGCAAAATTTCACGAGATAGCAAATTGAGAAATTTCCTCGCTTATCAACAAGGACCTTCGGCTAGCTGGGGCTAAATTTCGCTAGTTTCCAACGAAATTTCGCTAGCCTAGCTAAATTATTCACAGATAAATTGGGAATTTTCGCTAGGGCACAAAGAATTCCTCGCTTAGTTGAATAAATTTCGCTAGCCTAGTTTAAAATTCTCACCAGCTAGGATTGCGAAATTTTCGCTATGATTGAGAAATTGTCGCTATGATTGCGAAATTTTCACAATCCCAGCGAAATTTTCGCAATCCCAGCGAAATTTTCGCAATCATAGCGAAATTTCTGGGATTGCTCCTGCTCCTCTTCTTTGCTCACTGCATCCCCATTGCACCCTCCTTCCTTCAAAATCCACTTCATATTTTCTCATTTTCGATGGATGAAGACATCGTGAATCTTCAGTATTCGGTACGTATCTTGACATTAAACTCGAACTAAATGGCCGAGGTATGCAAAATCCTGCAAAATCATCAAAACAACCTCGAAATGGACTCAAAGGGCAATTGCGACCTCTACACATATCAATTGGGCTTAATTGATATGATTAGTACAAAAGCACTCAAACCTATCTTAAATAGGATCAAAATAGCACTTTTAGGCACTAATCACACTCCCCAACCGACACACGCAGCGTCCCTTAGCAATGCTAAAATAAAAAGGGTATGTATGCAGTGCTTTTCAAAAAGTATATATGGTTCAAAAAGTGTATGTACAGAAAGGCATTACCTTTAAAATGAACAATTTACGCCTTGTTAGAAAACCGACATGAGAGAGCAAAAACCATATAAGGACTAGTTCTTGGTCAACATTGATCCAAAGGAAATCAACCTAAATTTCTCCAAAATCTAATAATGGTTTCAAATGTAAACTGCACGAGCCAATAAATTGCAAAATTATTCCCTCCCCAACCTAGCTATCGGCATGGCCTTGTCGCTGAACAAACCAAAGCCAGGATTAGCTACACACTTATTTCTTTATTTTAACTACATTGTAGGGTGCAATGCTAAAACTCGATCACCAGTCCGTAACGGGGTCCACCGATGACTCCTCCAACCAATTAAGGTTTAGGCATCAAGCCAAAGGATCACTTAACCACAAACTCTACAGTGTTTCAATTCCTGACTAATGACTCCCAAGAATTAAGCACCTACAACACGCTAAACTCTACCCATTCACCCTTGTAGCGAACACTAAGTCGATGACTCCCAACCACTAAGGTTTAGGCATCGGGCTTTAAAGGCCGCCATATACCCCTGACCGTGTTCTGCTTCTGTGCAAAGGCCACGACTTTTGCTTTTATTTTTCCTTCTTTTTCTTTTTCTTTTGCTTTTCTTCCTTTTCGGGAAGACCACATCGGGTCTTCATACACGGGTAACACAAACCTATTACGGGTCATCAAATGTGTCTAAGGCCGGCTTAGCAAAGTGAAAAGAGGTATATAATTTCACGTACCTCTAATGGTACAATCCGTGTGCAAAGTGTGTGAATTAGTCTAAGGGGGAAATGTTCAAGGTTGAATATGCTGAAACTTCACTGATCAAAACCCACCATGCATGGAATTGCTCTAACATTAAGGTAACATACAGGGTTTCAATTTTTCAATTAAAGGCAATTCAATTGTTCAATTAAAAGCAATTCAATTGTTCAATTGAAGACAAAAGTAGGTACACAAGTGGAGGCACAAAAGTGAAAGAAAAAGTGTAATAAACTGTATATAACTCAGTAAAGCTTTTTAATATAACCAAAATGGCTAGTACATGCTTAATATAGCTGAACATACAAAGTATCACTGCCTACTATTGGCTAATACATACATCTTGAACAATCCTATACAAAATAAGTAGGCAGTTAATAAAGCTGAAAACAGTACAAAACATGATAGAAGACACTCTTAACTTTAACTTTTCCTCCCAACCAAAGTATAAACACGTCTCATTGGAAAGGAAAGCTAGAGAAAGGAGTGTGACCACCTCACTCTCGTGGTGTAAACGCCGGTGGATCTGAAGCTGCTGCAGCTGCTGTCAGCATATCCGCGGATGCTGCAAGAACCGGTGGAGCTTAGAAATGCCGAGGTTCAAAAAGTCAAAACCTCAATCCCAGACCAATCCAACCACTATGCCATGCAATGTAGGCAAAATGCTGTCTTTGATGCGGCAGAGGCCAAAGTGACCACTAATTTCCTATTTGTTTTGCATCGCGCGTTGATGGGGTGGCCTTGGTGGTGGGTGCTTGAGGGTGAATTGTGCCACTGTGTGAATTGTGTTATTAGCGTATAATCGAGATGGCAAGCTGGCCATTGGTGGCTTGGGTAATGGGCTTTTGGGGCTCTTCCCTTGCTTCCTTTCCATTACTTTCCTCACTCAACAAGGGAAGAATTTCTTCTTCTTTTTTACATGGCCCATATCTACACATAATTGTGGGGCATCCTGTAGTTCCTCAGGAGGATCTTCTGCTAGTTCTTCTTCACCCTCCCGTTTAATCGAGCTTGTTCACCCAATAATAGTGTCGGGCCAAGCACTCCCCTTCCTCCGCATTCTCCTCCTTGATGAACAAACCGATTGGTGAGCTTTGAGATGGATTCCCGCTGTGGATGTCCAATTCTTTATCAATTTCAGCTTGGAACCCATCCAATTCTCTTGTTCGTGGAGATCCCACCTGCCTCAATTTCCTATTACCAACATTCACCACTCCTACATTTCTATGAAATTGTCCACTTGTTTGCTCAAATTCAGATGGCTTGTCAACAGGATAAGGGTGGTTGTTGCCGGTATGGAGCATAATATGGATGTTCAAAGATGTGCATATTGTGGAGGTCTTGGTTCCCATGAGAAATTTGTGTGATTCCCCCAACTATGGTTGTAAGTACTACCATATGGTGAACTCATCCATTGGTTTCTATAGTCCCTCATGGACATAAGCTCTAGGGTTACCCTCCATAAGGTACTCACTGTATTGCTCTCCCTCTTCCATTTGGTCCAATTCATGTTCAATTCAAGTTCTTGAGGGAGATTGACTTTAAGTAGCCTGCCTTCTAGGTTTCTAATCCACTGGGAATGGATTCCTGCAGCAAAGATCCTGGGAATGGATTCCTGCAGCAAAGGTAAAAACAGGGCAACACAAAAACAACAAAGATCCTGCAGCACCGATTTTTTTTTTTTATGAAAATAAAATAAAAATGACAATGAAATATAAAAGAAATTCACCAAAACTTGTGATGAGGATCACAAGTGTTTCATACCGCCAAATGCATCTAAGGCACCATCCCGCAACGCGCCATTTGGATTCTCGTGTCACTGCAGGCGATCCCCTGAATCAAGAAAATTTATATCCTGTTCTTCCATCGCCGAGTCAAGCTAACAAGTAAAGATATGGTCTAGGTAATGAACACGTGGATGGTTTTCTTCAGACAAAATGATTTTATGAAGTCAAAATTGGGCAATTAAATTTGATTTTAAGGGTTTGCAAAATGGGTGGTATGGTTGCAAACTAAAATAAATAAAATAAAATGTAAAATAGAACTCCTGAAGGTTTTGGGGCCACCGGTTTAGGTTTTAAGGCAACTAACATGTCCCCTGCCTTTTCTCTCGCATTGGGGAACATGACATATAGCCATTTCCCGAACCGGATCTTCATATGACATTAAAACCTAAACCCTAAAATCATTTCTTCTAATATATAGCATTTGTTACCCCTTAACGTTTCAAAACAGTTAAAACCATCACTGGATCTAATCTGCAGGAACTCATAAATGACAACTAAATAGGCCATGGGATTCAATAAGAAGCATCCACCTAACCTGAAAGCTGCTGGCAATCGCCACTCAGTGGTACATCATGATTCAAACTCTAAAAGTGAGATACGTAAATGCGAGGTAAAGAGAACAAATGCTTTCGCGTGAAAAACATGAGGATGCTGTTTTTACCTTCAAATATTCACTCAAAGGGCCCTCCTTCAAGGAGGAAGAGGGTTCAGCCAACATCCTCCGAGTTGTCATCCTCAGAGGAGGTTTGCAGCTCTAGAAAAATAAGAGAAAGAGGAGAGAGAAGAGAGCAAATGAAAAGCTGCAAAGATACACCGTAAAGATTAAAGCTAGGGTTGGCAACTTATAAGGTGGCTTATATAGCCAACCCAAATGTGTGAAAATACTAAACACCTAAAATATGAAATTACATAGGGGCTATAATGGTAATACATCAAAACGTGGTCGCTGGATCAAATATTAAAAATCACAAGGGCAAAGAATTTTGTATAGGGAATTTCACATAGCTTAAAATTCGCTTAGCCTAGTTTAAATTTAAAGAGATAGTGAAATTGAGAAATTTCGCTTATCATCAAAGGAATTTCACATAGCAAATTTCACAAATTTAGCGAAATTATTGTGAGATACGAATTGGTAAATTTTCGCTAGCACAAGAATTTCATTAGCTAGCTTGGGGCTCTTTCGCTTAGCCTAGCTAAAATTCTCACTCGCTAGGATTAGCGCTATGATTGCGAAATTCGTAATCCCAATAAATTTTCGCAATCATAGCGAAATTTCCGATTGCCCCGCTTCCTCTTCTTCGCTTCACGCATCCCCACTGCACCCTCCTTCCTTCAAAATCCACTTCATATTTTCTCATTTTCGATGGATGAAGACATCGTGAATCTTCCGTATTCGGTACGTATCTTGACATTAAACTCGAACTAAATGGCCGAGGTATGCAAACTCGCAAAATCATCAAAACAACCTCGAAATGGACTCAAGTGTTCAAGTGGATCTCTCCTACACATATCACTGTTTAATTGATATGATTAGTGTACAAAAAGCACTCAAAACCTATCTTAAATAGGATTCAAAATAACACTTTTTGGGCACTAATCAAAAATTGAGCAACTTCTTAGGAGTCAACCCAAGCTAAATAAGGATTTCTTAATCCCTTACTTTTTTCTTTTCTAGTTTTGATTTCATTTAGGAATAATCTGGTATGTTTGATTTGTTTGTTTTAGTGTGCTTGAATACAGGTTCAAAAGAGCTAAAATAGCTAAAATAACATAAATTTTGAGTGAAATGAAGGCTCCTAAGAGGAGGATCCTACCACCACCAGAGGATGAGTATGCTCATGATTAGAAAAAGGAGTTTCTTGTTCCCCTAGTTTAGTTTGCTCACATTATGGACAATGTTTATTTTAGGTTTGGGGGTGTGGTGCATAAATGCACTTTTTGGTTTATCATTAACTCTCTTTTAAGCTTGTTGGACCTTTGTTTTCAGTTTTTAGTTTGTTTTGTTATTTTAATATGTTTTTCTTTTGAATAAAAACTATGATTAGTTTTGACATGCTTATGGTGCTATACATGTTGGTTATGAATCACTTGAGCCTTCATGTCTATCCTACCTTAAGCATAAATGTTTGAGATCATCACTCTTGTAAGGACTCTCTAGTGCATTTCATACCATGATTATCATCCCATTTTCTATGAATTTTAATGATTTTGTTGATGATTATTAGTTTTTTAATCTTTAAATGTCTCCTTTTGGTGATTAGGTCAACTTTGGAGAAAAAGGAACAAAAAGGAGCATAAATAGAACCAAAGAAGACCAAGAAGCCACCACACACAGCAAGAATATGATATTTTGATTTTTATGTGTTAATGGCTGCATAAAATGGCTCTGATGTGCCCAGAAATGGATTCTATACTTCTCAAGATTTCCAACGAGTTCAAGATCATCAAATTCAAAGATCAAACGAAAAAAATATGGCCTCGTAAAGTCAAAATGAGGATTTTCCAAGACACCACATGCAGCACCCCTCAAAGTTTGTAGATTTTTAGTCTACCTAATGGGCTCCAATGACTCCAAGCTTGATATGGATAGATTCTACTCTCTTAGATTTCCATAGAGACAGAAATCATCACATTTGGAGGTTGGATGAGAGAGTTATGATCGTTTGAAGTCAAGAGGTCAAAGTAGGATCCCATGTCGCAACATGACAGGCCATGTCTTGACATCCCAATAAAACCTGGTGAAATATCCCATGCAATCATGTGGCGACATGGCGATGTCGGGGCCCTAGAAATGATAAAAAAAAAATTCGATTTTTGGCCCTTTTGAGACCCATTTCCTAAGATACTATACATATATGTTTTTAGGGTAAGTTTAGAGGGAGGAGAACACCCTCCCTAGGGTTTCTCACCTCTCATTCTTAGAACAACCTAGGCTAGGGTTTCTCACCTCTCACTCTTAGAACAACCTAGGGTTACGATTTTTGTATATTTTTCTTTGGTTTTGAATATATTTTGAAGAATCAACCAACTAGATTGTCACGCCCCCTACCCCGCCCCTGCAAAGAGAGTGGGTGCCGCTTCGAGGATCGGACTCTTTAACTCCGTCGACCTGGTGGGCCAATTTCATATATAAATCCATAAGGAAATAAAATTTCTAGTACTACCACCAAGTGGTGTTTAAATGCCTTGTATGTACATGCTTGAGTCCCATTTACTTGTATTTACACAAACCCCACTATTACAAAAACTTTTACATTTACATTCTGAAATCAAAAAGAAAAACCTACATCAGGTAGACTCCTATTGTCAGGTCGCCTCGCAAATGCACTCGGATGTCCTCTTCAATACCTACACCTGATGAAACACTGCTGTTTAGCAGCTTAGTGGGAAACAGAGGACATATATGACCACTGGGCGGTCCACACACAGGATACTTATAACATAATACATATGTCAGAGTTTACGTATAACCTTATTCTTATCACAGATTTTTCATATAGCATAATTCTTATAACAGGTTTTTATATATCCCTTAGAAGTTTAGAACAGAGATCTTGTACATAAGGTACCCATAGGTACAATACAGAACATAGCAGAACTGATTACTTATGCTTTCTTATTGTTCATTATTCATATTCTTATCATATAAATGTTTTCCTATATAGACCAGTAACAATGAATGAGATGACGCAAAGACAATAGTACTCCAAAGGTACCAGACAAGATCGAACAGAGGTGTCGAAGCACACATGTGGCCTGCCACGTAACAAAGTGTCGTAGCACTAGTAGGAGTGTCGTAGGCATTGGATCGTAGACGCACTCGCCATGCAATGTACTTATAACAAAAGTGTCAGAAGATTAGCAAGAGTGCCGAAGCATTGAACATAGACGTGTTTACCCACGTAATAGAGGTGTCGTAGTGCAATTCAGAAGTGACGTCGCACTGAACAAACATGCATGTTCATTCACTATCCGATCTTCGACAGGCATACAATTATATGCTCATCTTGTTATTCTACTCACATTAATAAATAAGGGTAAGAAAATACCAATAGCTTCAAACGATATATATGCCAATCATTTTTCATATAAATTTTACATAAAATGACTTTCACATTCGAATTAATGAAAGAATAGAAAAAACAGGTTACAAGACTCCAGACTGAATTTAAACAACTTTGAGTAATCGGTACTAATATCCTCAGACCAAAAAAGCTTCGAGTACTAGTACTTAACTTTCAAGACCTAAGATCTGGCATCCTCCTGGGACTAAAAACAATTTTTGAGTACCGGCAGGCTCTCACCTACGATTTCTATAGGTTTGCCTCTTTCCACCCGTAATTTCCAACCAAAACCCAAAACACATCAAAGAAAACAACTCCAAAACTTGACTTGAACCAACCAAAACCACTAAAGCCCACAAAAACCAACCAACAACACTTTCATAATGAAAGTTAGGTTTTTCCTAACAACCCATAAACAAGTATGGCTTGTGATAGTTTCCATACAAGTAATCCATACCAAAGTTCCATACCTTGATTTTTTTTTTCTCTTTGCTTGAACCAAAACAATGGATTGCACCAAAGCCAATTGATCTCCTCTTCTCCTCCACCATAACCCTAGCCTTTTTCTCCCCAAAAATGCGAAAATATCTCCCTCAAATCCATAGACCAATTTTTGGTCTTATCCATTGGAGTCAAATTTCACCCCTTGCATTTAGGTCCTTCTATTTCATTTTATTTTCAATTCTAACTTATCACAATTCCTACTTTAACATAACATTTTCTTGTGTTATGACATTTGGGTCCTCATTTTACAAATCACCAATTTACTCTCAGTACTCCAATTTATGAAAAAGGCAAATTTTACTTATATTATCCCCTAAACTGTAAAAAACTACTAGGGTATAATTTGGGGTGTTACATAGATTGCATAGAAGCTTTCATCCTCTTTACTCATAAAAGTGTTGATTTTCCTTTTGAGTGAGATGGTTCTTTGGATTGGGAAAAAATTCTTCAAATTTTGGTCTTGAAGTCCAACCCATGTTCAGATGCTTAAGGTGGGTAGGGATCTCAACCATATCTTCACCTTATCCTTCATAGTGAATGGGAAAAGAGTGAGACTCGTAGTCTCCATATAAGTATTAGCCTCGCACAATGATTGACGCAAAGCTTTGAAGTCATGAATGTACGCATAAAGGTTCTCACTCTCCACTCCATGGAAGGTAAGGAATTGAGCCAAGGTGTTGGCTCTCACAAGGTAGACATCCTCCATCACAATGCAAGATAGTGGATCCTCTATAGGCAGGTTTTTGTTCTCCCAAAGTGATCGGTACCTTAGGTCATTGGCTCTTTGAGGTGCATTTTGAGTGGGCTGATTTTGTGTTCTATTTTGTTCAACCTCGGTTCTGACTTGTTCAACCTCGGTTCTGACTTGCTCAACCTCTTGATTCTCTTCATTTTGGGACTGATTATTCCGGGCTTGTGGTGGGGTCTCCATCATTACTAGTCGAGGTCCTACTCTGGTCCACTTGACCATGCAACACCTAGTTCTGCAAAAGCAAAAATAAAAAACAAACTAGAAAACTTATTAACAAGGTTAGACCCTAAAAATAATTAAAAAAGATCATAGTAAAATAAAAATCAAATTAATAAAAAATTCATAAAAGAAACAAGAACTAATAAGCCACTAATGGTTAAGCACCATCCCCACAACGGTAGCATGTGATATGTCTGGAAACTTACTAATGATGGTTGCATTGGTGTTCTAGAGACTCACAAAATTATTTATTAAATAATAATAATTATGTAGTTATAAATAAATAATAAAATTTATTTATTTTGGAAATAAATAATATGAATTTTCTATTTGCAAATAAATAATCATTATTTATTATATATTTATAAATAACACAATTTATTATCTATTTATAAATAAGTCAATTATGAATTATTTATTTATACATAAATAATAATGAATTTACTTATACATAAATAATAATGAACTATCTATTTTTAAATAAATGATAATGAATTATATATTTATAAATAAAGATAAAAAATTATCTAATTGTAAATAAATAATAATAAATGATAACTGACTATTAAATTTGATTATATTATATAAAAATAAAAGTATAACATAAATTTTTTACTCCAATTCTAAAAAAAAGGTTTTTAAAAAAATTGGGTCTAGTTCGAGTCCATTTTTCAATTTAGACTAGATCGACCGAAACTGAAAATTAACCTGGTATCAAACTCGATTCATCTCCCAAGCTGGATCGAATGTACCCACCCAATCTGGTTTCCAAATTGGATCAAGCTTATGAACAACCCTAATCCTACATAAGATACATGTCGATGGAATGGTGTAAGTGAAACCTTCCAAGTGACAACTATTATTGAAAAACAACATCCTACTTCGAAAGATTTCAAGAAGTACCTCAAACATAATAGAAAGGAAGTGAACATTGAGGACTTGATTATTAGACGTCACATTGAAGAGGATAATAGAGGATCTGAAAAGAAAAAGGCTCACACTTTGATAGAAGTCAAGGCTAACTTTGTGGAACATGGTCAAAGTTCCAAGGCAAATAAAAACGACAAAGGGAAAGGTTGTAAGTTGGGACCTAAAAAGGATCTCTAAGTAGTTGAAGTTCCAAGGAAAATGCTTCAATTGACGGAAGCAAGGTCACAAATCTGCTTATTGTAGGCTATCGAAAATGAACAAACCTAAGGAAGTCAATGTGATTGAAGACATCACAAAGGATGTGTCTGATATTGACCTTACAATAATAATTTCTGAGGTGAACTTGGTGGGATCTAATCCCAAGGAATGGTGGATTGATACTAGTGCTACCTGTCATGTGTGCTCTGATAAGAAGATTTTCTCTAACTTTGAACCAATTGAGACTAGGGGAAAGATGTTCATAGAGAACTCTACCACTTCTAAATCAAGGGCCAAGGAAAAGTAGTCTTGAACATGACATCTGGAAAGGAATGAACTCTGAAAAATGTCTTGTATGTGCCTTAAATCCGTAAGAACTTGGTGTCTGGTTCATTTCTAAATAATCATATATTTTGGTTGGTGTTTGAGTCAAATAAATTTGTTTTGTCAAAAAGTGGAATGTATGCTTGGAAATGATATATGAGCAATGATATGTGGAATCTCGATGTAATGACTATCATCAAGTCAAATATGAATAAAGCTAATACAACACTCATATGCTTGGGTCTTGTAATCTATGGCATGGTAGATTAAGACATGTTAATTATGATACATTATGTAGATTAATTAACATAAATTATATACCAACATTCCAAATTGACTCAAAACATAAGTGTGAAACTTGTGTTGGGGCAAAACTAATCAGGTCATCTTTTCAAAATGTTGAAAGGCATACTAAACCTCTTGAGCCAAATCATGTATTTTGGTTGGTGTTTAAGTCAAATAAACTTGTTTTGTCAAAAAGTGGAATGTGTGTTTGAAAAGGATGTATGAGCAACGATATGTGGAAGCTCGATGTAATGATTATCATCAAGTTATATATGAATAAAGCTAGTACGTCTACTCATAAACTTGAGTCTTCTAATCCATGGCATGGTGGATTGGGACATGTTAATTATGATATATTACATAGATTAATTAACATAAATCATATACCAACATTCCGAATTGATTCAAAACATAAGTGTGAAACTTGTGTTGAGGCAAAATTAATCAGATCATATTTTCAAAGTGTTGAAAGACATACTGTGATTGTGACCCCTTCCCGCATCTTATCTAAAACTCTTGTCCTGAGGATTCACTGGCACTTTCAACGGACTCTCGAACCACTCGCTTCTGATCAAGAACTGAGAAGTGAACCCTAATCTTATAACCGATTTACTCGCTTAAACTCATAAATTAAATTTTCTTTAATTAGTCGAGTGATAAAAATTTTCACAACTTTGTTTCAAATATTTTTATAAAATTTTGGCAAAGATAACGGCCGCATTTTGATAAAACCAAAATTTCACTCCGTCAAGAAATTTAATTTCTACTAAAACCTCAATTCCTCCCAACTTCTTTATTCCCAAACTTGCAATAATCATTAATATATTTCCACCAACATACATCAACACTAATTCTCAATTTATAAATACAAACTGCAAACTTAGAATATATCTAGATGCATCATATATATGAAATGCATGGATATTTACAAATATACAATTTCAAAATCTAAATATGTGTGTTCAATTACATATCCATCTCATAGCTAAAAGTTTTATCATAAAGGCAATCGTCCACCTATATAGACAACAAATGATGACGTCCTCGTCGTCTCATGATAGCACACAATGGAATATAAATAGCTAAAATGAACAAACAAGTTAGTGCAACGAAAATATATATCACATACACTAACATGACAATTTATATTTGTTTTATGGTTTCTTTCAAAAACCCTATGTATAATCCTTTAATTATTTTAACCATCACGCGATTTAAAACTAACGCCCCAACGTGAAGCTTACTAAGTCATCTCAATCCACTACGCTATTGCACTTCCTACATCGCACGAGGGTGCCAAAGCTTATCATCGAGCGCAACTACAATACGGAATTTACCGCATCGCAAATTGTAGTGCCAAAACCTCGGGCAACCACGAATGAATTTAATGCATCGCCACATAGTGCCAAACTATACAAATAGTCAACTACGCAGGCGGAATTGTCTCGTGATCGCAACGTAGTCGCTTTATACTTCTATGAAATCGGTAACCACGGACGGACTTTTCGCATCGTCGCTGTAGTGCTAACTTTCTTATTGTGAGCGACTATGGATGGAATTTATTGCGTCATCACATAACGCTAAATCTCATTATATCTTAAGGAATATACATGGGTTTTAAAACTACATTTACTTAGTGTCAAAAGCACAAATCTAACTCGTTTTGAAACTTCTAAAACTCTCTTTTCAAATATTTTCTTTTTAGATTACTTAACTACCATATTCATTACCAACATCAACCATTTACATGAAACTGGGAAAAGATCTTAAGTGGTGAACCACTTACCTTGAAGCCGCGTCACTCCCCGTCAAGCGTCTCTACGAGGCTTGTGGACGTCGCTCCCGTGCCCCTCACCTACACAATATTCCTCATCATTACTAGTGACAAAAATTTCAATTCTCAACTATAAGGTCAAGAATCTCAATTAAGACCATTTTTCTCTATACATCCTCCTAACTTGTTTCTACTCAATCAGACTCTCTAATCCCGATTTTTATGTAAAAGTTTTAGTTTTTGACCCTTAGGGATCACCCCACGTGGTCCGTTTAATTTCTGAAGGCTTGGAACGAAAAATTATATTTTTACTCAAAACGGACAGCCCATAACAGAGCAGGTGGTAGCACGCTGCTCGGGTCTCCGTTTTCCTTCGTTCTTCTTCCTACGGTTCACTTTTGTCACCTTTCAGTCACACGAATCTGCCTTTGTTTCTTCCTTTTTTACCATTTGAAGCTATGGTTCTAAGGTTTCTTCTCCAATTGGAATCACCCAATTTGAATCACCAAAACTCAAGTTATTGTATTTTATACCTAGATTACTCAAATTGGCAGAACAGAATCTGCACATAGCTCCGCTTGGAAATATTTCTGGGAACTCTGGGGTTAAAATTTGCTTGAACTTCCTTCAGCTAACTTATTCCTCTAGAAGTCTATTTTACCCAGAATTTTGAATCACTCAATTTGGGATGAGTGAAACCCAATTTCTATGACCAAACACTACAACCATACCAAAACAGAGCAAATTCAGTGAGCTACACGAGTTCACCTTTTAGTCCGTATTTGGGAGCCTTAGAGGTACAATTCTTTCTTGGTCCCCATACATTTGTATCCCTATCTCTATGGTTCTTACCAATTGGAATCAATTCATTTGGATGATTCTGTAACTTAATTTATAGCCAAACAAAACAGAGGTTTTGGTAGAAATTTTGACACAAGAATTCCTTTAAGAACCCAACATTCTCCTTTTTTTTTTTTTTTTTTTACAACCAATCCTCAAACCGTAATAATTTCAATAATCAACATGAAAGTCATTCAAACCACTCCATAACACTTGTATTGATGGTTTGGAACCCATTCAACAAAACCCTAGGTGAAATCTTATGAATTCAACCAAAGGTCCACCAATTCTTCTAAAACCCATAAATATGATGATTCCATGTTTATTTTCCACAAATCGGGTTTTAATTTCATAACCCCAATAATTCAAAGGTTTGCGTGATCTTTCACAAAAACCTAGACCAAAGGAGCAACTAATTCTCCATACCAAACCTTAATAATCCAATTACCCATGATTCCAAGGCAAACACATACCTGAATTTTTTTGGACTTCTTCTCCTTCTCCTTCTTCTTCCTCCTCTTCCTCTACCTTGCTCTTCTCTCCTCTCAAAAACGTGAGCCCTAGCCTTTGGAGACCAAAAATGAGTTTGGCTTCTTGTTTTTCCCATTTTTATATTCTAATATTTCCTTTAATTGCCATCAAGTCCTTCATCCTTTTAATTTTTCAAATCAGTTTTTTTGTTATTTATATGATGGCCCATCTCTACTCACTTAATGGTTTTCATATCCTTTTATGAATTGGCAATTTAACCCCTTTGTTCAAGTACTACAACCCGGTTCCATAATTTATAATTTCAATTTTACTTCTAGAATATTACAATGTAACACTTAAGTGCTTGTATACGCCCTACAAAGATCATGTAATCGTATACCTCCTGACATGCCATAACTAATTTAAATGCCAACCTTAAATTAATAATTCTCTAATGCCATGAGATTCAATTAATCTAATGTAGAAATTTATTTTATCTCCCTAATCCATCTTTTAACACTAAGAGGTTATAGATCGAAACTAGGGGTTTACATACTGAACCTCTTAACCTAATCCATGGTGATATATGTGATTTGGCATTTGTACAAACAAGAGGTGGTAATAAATATTTTATTTATCATTATTGATGATAACACTAAATACTATTATGTGTATTTACTAAAAAGCAAGGATGAAGTTGTAGAGAAATTTATGCTCTATAAAACTGAGGTTGAGAATCAACTCAACAAAAAAATTAAAGTACTAGGAAGTGACCGAGGTGGTGAGTATGAATCTCCATTTGTTGACTTTTGTGATCAACATGGGATTATGCATGAAACCACAACACCTTATTCGCCTCAATCAAATGGAGTGGCTAAGCGAAAGAATCGTAGTTTGAAGGAAATGATGAATGCAATGTTAATAAGTTCTAGTCTAACACAAAATATGTGGGAAAGCCATTTTGAATACCAATTACCTTTTGAATGAGTACCTAAAAAGAAAGCATAAAAGACTTCATATGAATTATGGAAAAGAAGAAAGTCATCCTATAAATACTTAAGAGTGTGGGGATGTCTTGCTAAAGTGGCAGTTCCTTGATAACATCTCAAAATGATACATTTTTCATAGCTAAAAATGTTTTCTTAAAACCCTTTTGGTGCTAATTTATTACAATTACCCGACTTTGCGAGTTGTGACATCCCAAACCTCTTACTAATATTTTTTGTGAGTACTAGTATGCTTTCAAGACCTTTTTAAGGACTTATATGGCTCTCGGACTACATGAGGACGAGAAATGAGCACATGCTCTAGGGTGAGATTTGATCAAGTTGAAGCCTTGGAAATGAGATTGGACGAAGAGACGCAAACTGGAGCATTCATAGTCGAATTTCACTCCCTATACAGGACGGGAGCGAAAATTCGCTCCGTCTCCCTGTAGGGAGTGAACATGTTTTCTCAAACGAATTGGCTATTAGACAATTTCGCTGCCTCTAAATTTCCCTACTTCCTTAAGAAGGCATCGAATTGGTTTTCCACGCTTATTTTATCCTAATTTTCTTTCCTATTTCAATCCCACACATCTCTACTTGGTATATTCAGATTAGGAATCGATGTAACTTACCTTATGAGCCCCTAAACATGTACCGAACATCTCTTATATATTGGATGATTGATCAAAGACAAAAACATCTCAATTTATGCTTTGAATCATTGAATAAAATTTAGTTTTCATTCAATTCTTCTCCTCTTTACTTTTATGTACGTTTTTTTTTGCTTATTTTTCATCATTCATGTCTGCAATATTGTAGCGCTCTTTTCCAGTCCGACCTGATTGGTGGGTTCGAACTGGATTCGGAGGCGCTAACCGAATTCATTTATCAAACATATTTCATTTAGACATTAAAAAGCCCTTTTTTTTTCTTTTTTTTTTCAAAAATTGCGGAAGCGTTTTCAATTGTATCAGTAGGCCCATACAATTTACATTTAACTAAAATATATTTACAATGAAGGCATTCCATGCCCATTCAAAATAATATACAAAATCATTTAAGAGTTTAACTCTTTTGATCACAAAACATCAATTGTTCAAAAGTAGGATGGATGCATATAACGGAGTATATACATTTACTCCGCAGCTTTCTTGATGACTCTGCACTCCTCGATCTTATCCTTCGTCTCGCTCACTCTGCCTGGTGCTAGATAAAAAACTACACGCTGGCATTTTCATGTTTAGTGGTTATATACGCATTCTCTCTTTATTTTATTTAAATCAAATCATGCACTCTTACAAGACAATGCTTTGTACTTCTTAAATGACCAATGTAGTACAATACATACATAAAGATATATATTTTCATTTAATCAATTATAATTTATTAATATCTCAAACTATGCATTTTCATGTGCAACAAATCATTCGCATCATAAATCATGCACTTTTTCATTTTCATTATCATTTTGCATTTTAAATTTTATCAAATTTAACCTACGCCTCACTTATCGTGATAACGAATCATCTGGCATCTGGCCCCGCCGGGCTGCAGGCCTGCAAACACTCCGCTTTATAAAAATATTTTACTCGGGCCGGGTATTGACTATCGATATTATCCCCGGCTGTGACGGTGATACAATAATATCGCTTGTTCGATTCTTATCGTATACCAATCTATCCTTAACTCAAATTTAACGATTAACATTCTATTAAGGGCATTCAAATCATTTATAGGAAAATACAATATAGTATGTATTTTTATACAAACAAATCACATTTCAATACTCATGCAATTTTCATGTCATTCATTCTCGCAATCAATCAATTTCAAATTTCTTAACTTAAATCAACTTTGCAATTCATTTCACAATTTATTCAGATCAAATCAATTTAAAACAATTCAATATGCAATCTAAACATTTTGAGATAGAGATTCGAATAATGAGAGAAAGGTGTAGAACAAAACCCAAAAGTTTTGCACTTTGATTCCAATCCTAATCTCCATTCTCAGCCTCGGGCTTCCTCTCGTCACCCTTATTCCAATACAATTAAAGAACAATATTATTCATGCGCATTCAGTGATTTTGCTAGGCTACTTACTGAGCTTAATATCGTATTCTTAATCTCTTATTAGCAAATAAGTGCAAGATAAGCCCAGATGGTTGTTAGTTTCCCAACCTGTAATCCTTCACATACCAAAATACTAATTCTCATTCTACCTTTAATCCTTTTCCAACAGTACTCTTGATCAATTAAACCATCCCTAAAGAAAGATTAAGTCAAAAACCTCAAACAAACACTAATACCACATGAAAGGACCGTTATTTTAAAGTTTTGTAATGACATCTCTGAAAATTTTCAATTTAAAATTCCTTTTCTAAGGCCCTCAACCACATAACACCAACAGGGCAAAACATGCTGTTTTTTTTTCAAACATTACCTTTAAAACGTCTCACCAAAACCAATCATAATGTTGTCCAAAATTAACTTCAAACATTGATTTTATTAGCTTAGACCAAGGTCTAACCAACCCCCAAGCACCCAAAATCAGATTATAAACCAATTTGTCCAGTTTTTAACTTCAATATCCTAAAACCCTAACTCCGTCCACTGATACCAGAATGAAACACTTTCTAAAATCAAATAAATTTCCAAATAAATTTGTCTAGCAAAAAAGTTAATATTTCCAAGACCATATATTCCTTCCATCCCAACAATCTATTCTCATAAATTCCAAAACACACTTAGCCAAAAATGTACCCCAAACTTCAAGTTACCATTTTAATGCCAAATTGGTTACCACCGGATCACCTATCAAGTATTCTCGATTCTAGGGTCTTAACCCATAAATTGGTAATGGTTCCTTCACTCATTTGAAGCTATGGTTCTATGGTTTTTCAATTGGAATCACCCCAATTGTGACTACCAAACTCAAGTTATTGCATTTTACATCTAGACTACTCTATTTCTTGCAAAACATAATCTGCACATAGTCTACTTTGACATATTTTAAGTATACTTTGGGGTTACACTTGTATAAACTTACTTCAAGTAAATTATTCCCAGAATTATAGTTTACCCAGAATTTTGAATCACTCAAATTGATGAGTGAAACTCATTTTATGGCCAAAACACCACAACTACACCCAAAACAGGGCATACCCGTGAGCTACCTAAACCCCCCTTTAAGCCCATATTCGGGAGCATTAGTGGTATAATTTGCTCTTGTTCCCTTCTATAAATTTGTAGATCTATATCTTATGGTTCTTTATCAATTGGAATCACTTAATTTGGATAATTATAACTTAATCTATAGCCAAAACAAGAACAAGGGTTTTGACAACATTTCCTTTAAAAACCAAACATTTCTCTTTTTACAATCACTCCCCCAAACCAATACCAACCAACAATATTCTTCAAAACTCAACCCAACACAACCCCAAAACTCATTTACAACCAAATCAAAACTCTTTTTATCCACATTTGGGGTTTTCCCCAACTCAAATACAAATAAAAGGGGTTTAGGGTTTGAGTCTTACCTCAAATCTCTTTCAAACTTCAATACCAAGGTTTCTCCTGTTTTTATCACTGTAGCTCTTTGATTTTCATGGAGCAATTCACAAATCTCCCCATTCAAAAACTCTAGCTCTCTCCCTTTTTCTCAAAAACAAAAATGCCTTAATGAGAGGAATGTCTCTCAAAGGCCAAAATATGGTCTTTATGTCTCCTATTCACAAGGCCATGTTTGGCTTTCACACTAAATCTCATTTTCTCATTTTTTTTTTCCATTTTAACACTTCATTTCACTTTCATTTCAATTTTATTTCATTTCATTTACACTTTTGCACTTATACTTCTCATTTAGGACCCTGTCCCCATTTAACATTTTTACCAAATTTAATTTGGTTTTCATAAAATTTTCAAAGTTGCATATCTTTTTTCGCCTGAAAGCATTTAAATTCGAAAATTTTCATTTAATTTATTTTATACCCTAAACATATAATAAAAATAATATATAAAAATACTAGGATATTTTGGGGCGCTATAAATATTGCAAGCCATGAGCGAGTAGTCACCTTAAGGCTTGCTGGGGGGGATCCATTCTCCCACATGATGTCTCAAGGGAGAGATAGGCTGAACTCCAAGGAATATGAGAAGGAAAACACATGATACCTAGTTTGGCTGGCTGGATAAGCACCCGGCTCTTCATAGTTCGGATAAGAGACAATCTCAGTCGTGCATAATAGAGGAAGGATCTTCTCAATAACAATCTAATGTACCGGTTAGACTTGCCATGTATCAAGAAATGTCACTCACAGCGGTGAAAAACCCCTTCGTCGAATACATTCAAGGGTCATTTAATGAGTTGAGTGTCACCCTAAACCTTAGAGAGCACCCGAGACTTTACCTCCGCTTCCTGAAATAACCTTCGCACTATAATCACATATATGTTAAGAGAATAATAATTCCCCAACCAAAATCATCATGTGTGTGTGTGCTTAGTGAAACCAAGCCTTGGAACTATTTTCCAAATCCGATTTACAACCATCTTCAAGCAAACTCTCTAAAAATCCAAACATTCTACTAAAAATCAAAACTTTTTTCCTTAAAGAAAGAAAATCGAGCCTCATGACCAAGTAGAAAACCCATCCCATAGGACGACCTTAAAGGCACTATACCTACAAGTAGCCTTGGCTACGTCGAGGTAGGATTTAGGTAATTATAAATTTTTGTGACTTCCGAACCTAAACCATAAGCAACGAATCATTCCTCCCCTTAAAAATGTTAAAATAGGACCTAAAACTATTGATTACATTTTCATTGGTTACGCACATGACAGTAATGCTTAATGATTTCTTGTTCATAAGTCGAATATCTCATATATTCGCAAGAAAATAATAATGGAATCAAAGAGTGCATTATTCTTTGAAGATGCATTTCCATGTCGATCTAAAGAAAAGCCAAGTTCATCAAAACGAATGCTTAAGACTATTCATAAAAATAGTCATGATCGAAATAATGATGGTAAGGTAGAATCTAGACATGGAAAAAGAGCAAGGACAAAAAAAATCTTTTGGTTTAGATTTTCGGATGTATGTTCTTGAAGGGGAACGTTAGACTTTCAAAGAGGTAGTGAATAATCCACCAGGTTGTAAACCTTTAAGTTCCAAGTGGGTTTTCAAGAGGAAAAGAAAAGTACATAGATCAATCGATACATATAAGGCAGGACTTGTGATCAAAGGCTACAAACAAACTAAAGGCCTAGATTAATTTGACACATATTCTCATGTGACGAGAATAAACTCCATTAGGATGGTGCTTGCAATTGCTATATTGAGAAATCTTGAAGTACACCAAATGGATGTAAAAAAGTCATTTCTAAATGGAGAATTAGATGAAGAGACACATGGAGTGTCCCGCTTACTCCGTAACAAGAAAAGAAAGTCTATACCACAGGAAATCCTTGTATGAATTCAAAACAAGCACCAAAACAATGACATGTGAGAAATTGACTACATTCAGACGCCCAAAACTCGGTCCGTCGACCAACCGTCAACCCGTTGTAAAAAACTTATGGATGCTCTGCAACCCGACACCACACTATTGTGTCCTCATCGACCTATAATTTAACAAAAATCGGAGAAAGTCTCCTTTGTACAGGGAGCTCTACCTAAAAATACAACTTGTACAGCAGATAATAGCATGGCCCATCCGAGGCCAATTATCATATCATGACCACATAGGATCCATTTATCCAAACTCAAACATAGTACAAGGCTATAATACCATAGTCCTTAAGAGTTTAATTACAATACTCTTTACACAAAAACATATATCAAAACAGTTTAATTTAATATATTTGGCTAAAGTAAGAACCAAAGCTATTAAACCCGACTCTCTTCACAAGGTGGCCTCGAGCGAGCATCGCCTCCGCACACTCCCCCTGCATCTCGAAAGCGGGGTTCCACGACGAGGTGAGCAAAGAATGCCTAATCAACAACCCAAAGAGGCTACTCCCCACCTAAGTGCACATGCAATGATCATGTCACCAAAAAAAACACATTCCAATCAAGATTATGCAAACCTAGAATGGAATTCTACATGACATGAATGAAATGCGACTCACCATGTCCCATGTCCCGAGTCCTCATCGACTCCATAAAACCTGAGTCCCAACCGACTCCTATCACACAATGTGAAACCCATGCATGATAAAATTCATCATTCTTGAATTACATCCGTTGATCATTTTACAAAAAAAAAATTCATTTGTTTTTCAAACCAAAAGCTTTTTGGATGTTACACCTCAATGATCATTTATATTCAAAATCATGTGTCTTTTTGTGGTGGCTAATTTATCGGTCTCACCACAGTTTCACAAGCCTTCCTACACTTTCACTGCATTCACCGGGCTGACACATATTTATAAAAATAATGGTGGCTTTCACCCGAGGGGGTGTCTATCCTTACTTGCTAATACCCGACACATATTTTCATTTTCATTTATACAACCGTGCGACCCTGTTGGACGTTGTCCCACCGTACCGACCCACCCAATCAAACACCAAACACAGTGTTGATTATAACTATGCACTCACACCTATTTCATGCGATGTCCCCATGTATATGAAATGCAATTACGTCATTTCATGCTTATGCCATGTCACACACACACACACACACACACATATATATATATGGATGTTATATGGACAATTTCATTCATGCATCATTTTGACAATTATATCAATCAACATACAATTTCCAAATAAATCACACAAATCATGTCAACATATTCATACACACATACATACTCTCCACATGTCAATACATTAGGACACACATATTGACATCCAATCAATTACTACCAAGCATGTCATTCAAACTCAAGCAATGACAACCTCATCCTCAAGACCAATTGTGGCATAGAGATGCCCACAAAACATTTCACAACAAGCCATAATAGACCACAGGATAGTTCTGATCTTGGTTCAGAAAACTAGCCCCCTAACAGTCCTAAAATTTGGACACAAACCATTAAACAGCCTAAGTTGTAGCTGTCCCGGAAAACAAACCATAACTTGAGTTATAGAGGTCCAATTTGGGTGATTCAAAAGCCTAACATAAAGTTCTCAGATAGAGCTACAATTTCCTTCAAGGATACTAGTCCAAATTCTTACCTTTTCCTAACTGAAAATTAGTCCCAAAATCTGGATAGTAGGTTCGCTAAACAGGCAGCTCATAGCCTCCCGTAAAACAAACCATAATCATTATAAAGGTCCAATTTGGGTGATTCAAAAGCCTAACCTCAAGTTCACAACTTCAGCTACAATTTTCATGACACTAGTCCAAATTCTCTCTTTTTTTAACCGAAAATTAGCCCTCAAAAACTAGACATCATATGGTCAAAATAAAGGCACTATTCCCATAACCCATTACTACAAATGTACCCCTTTAGGGCAAAAAGTCCAAACAGCCCCTTAGGGCATTAAAACTCAACCAAACAGCCCATAGAATGGAAAATAAACCAAAGTAGGTAGAATCTCTACCTCTTGGAGTGAAGACGAAGCTTTCAGAAGTCTCGGAGACCCGAAACCCACAATCTCCCCGAACTCTTCACGTGAATCTTCGACGAAATCCTTTGTTTTTTGTACCCACGCGTAGCTCTTGTCGCGTCGATCGACTTTAGTTCTTGGCCCGACGAAAACCAAGCAATTGAGCTCCGTAGATTATAGAGAGAAATTGGAGCTTCTCTCTCTACCCTCTCTTCTCCTCTCTCACTGTCTTGTGTACTACCCAAAAATGGGCTCCCCCTCTCCTAATTTATCTTTTTGTCTAACTTAATTCTTAAGTTTGGAGACATAGCCCACATCGAGCCATGTGTCCATTACTTATTCGGGTTCGTTTCTGGCTCAAAACCATTTATTTCATCCCGATTCAAGTTCAATTTATTTTAAATGAACTTTACTTAATTTAATTTTCACTTTCAATTTTTTTTTCCTCAAAAATCCCGTTTTTGGGGTCCATTAGGCACTCGATGCCCCGAAAATCGTGAAAATCCGATTGTCTCGAAATTCAATGAAATTCGTCTAGGTAACTAGATTTCACGAGACAAATCCAACAAAGTAAAGTCTGTTTCGTCATCGAAGATCTATAAAAATTTCAGCTTCCCTGAACCATTTCGACAATTTTACTATTTTTTTCATTTTTCAGAAAAATTAAATTTTTCCTAGGTTTTACATTCTTCCCCCCTTAACAGAATTTCGTCCCTAAAATTCACACACATACACATTCAAATCACATGCATATGCAACAATCCTTTTAATATCAAATGACTAAGAAAACGCACCTCCATCCTCAAATAAGAAAGAATAACTGGCATATAACACACATACACATTCAAATCACATGCATATGCAACAGTCATTTTAATGTCAAATGACTAAGAAAACACACCTCCATCCTCAAACAAGAAAAGAATAACCTGCACGATCATGTCCTCGTTCATGTTACTCCCTCCACTCCCTCGCTGCCACAACACCTTCACTCAAATTTCACAACTCGTAAACCCGAACCCATTATTCATACTCACTGTCCCTCCTTAAAGGTCCCATAAGCATCAACAACAAGCTCGCCCCAATCCACTCCATGAGTATGATTTGGAGTGTACTTCTGGAGCGTGGAGACATGGAACACCGCATGAACTCCAGATAAACTTAGTGGTAAAGCCAACCGATACCCAACTATACCCACCCTCTCGAGTATCTTGAAGGGCTCGATATACTCCAACGATAGCTTTCCCTCGCTTGTCGAACCTGGAGTTCAATTCTCCTTAGGCATTACCTTCCAATAAGACATGATCACCCACCTCAAACCTGTAGGTCACATCGGTCTGGTCAAGATAGCTCTTCCGGGTGGCTCTAAACCGTGAGAAGACGCTTCTATATCAAGTCCACCTTCTCGAAGGTGTCTCTAACCAAATTTGAACCCGTGGAGGGTCTCTCTCCCACCTCCGTCCAACAAACCCGAGATCGACATGGCCTCCCATAGAGTGCCTCATAGGGTGACATCTATATGCTTTCCTGATAACTGTTGTTATAGGAGAATTCCACTAAGGGAAAATGCTCTTCCCAACTACCCTTAAAATCTAAGACGAATGCCCGTAGCATGCCCTCTAAAGTCTAGATGGTCCTCTCTGACTGACCGCCTTGTTCGAGGATGAAAAACAATGCTCATCATCAACTGTGTTCCCATGGCTTTCTGGAAACTCTTCCAAAAATGAGCCGTAAACCTAGGACCCCGATCTTATACTATGGATATGACACTCCATGTAACCGGACTATCTCCCGTATATACAACCTGCCGGAATCCTCCAATGTGAAGGTCATCCGCACAGCTAGAAAGAGTGTCGACTTAGTAAGCTGGTCCATGATCACCCACACCGCATCATGTCCTTACGATGTCTATGGAAAGTGAGTCACAAAGTCCATCGTGACATGTTCCCACTTCCACTTAGCCACCTTCAAAGGCTAGAGTAATCCTACTAGCCTCTAGTGCTCAGCCTTTACCTGTTGACTTGTGAGACATCGTCAAACGAAATCTCCAACGTGTTTCTTCATCCCACTCCAATAATACTGGCGACGAAAATCATAGTACATCTTCGTGCCTAGGGCTGGTAACGAGCCGAGCCGAGCCGAGCTTTGAACATTTCGAGCTAGGCTTGTTAATTTATGAGTGAGCTCGAGCCCGAGCCGAGCTTTTGAACGAGTTTAAAATCAGGCCTGCTTGGCTTGATTTTAAAAAGCTTGGTTTGAGCTCATTAGGCTCAAGCCTATAAGAACTTAGCTCGAGCCTTAACCCTCGAGCTCAAGCCCAATCCCGAGCCTATACAAGTTTGTATTGCAATCAATCCAAGCTCCGCCCATATACTTTTAACTTTTTGTAATCAATCCGATAACAAATACATCACCAAGGAAATAATTTTCTATGGGATTTGTTTTACCTTAGTTGGATTTAGAAATTCGATAAGCAAAGCCGCAAAGCCACCTCTCTTCAACATTTGTTTCCTTTCTCGATTACGCAGTAATTCCATCATTGTGGTAAACACTTGGTAACTAAAAATTATGAAATAGAATTAAAAACAAGTAGAAATTGCAGAGTGAAGAAATAAGATACCCAAATCATCAATAAGAAACATGATTGGTTTTAATCAATTATCTAAATAAAGAAATAATATATCAACAAGATCCGCCACAAACTTATTAGTAACAATAGTAAACTATTCGCAATATATCACGCATTACGGTTGCCGGCCACCACCCTCCCGACTACCAAGATGCGCATGATTAATTTCAAGACCCATACCTTCACCACTCGTCGGATCGAGATTCAGAATCGCCCACCACGCCGAACCGGTCGCCCAAATTTTCATACCCAAGAATGACGGCGGGCACCCTTGCCAAGCACCGTCTCTGCTCGCGCCCTGCATGTTTCCGGCCTTTGTTTCTATGAAACCCCACCCCACGATCATCTTTGATGTTTTATCTATACCCACGCCTGGGGAGATGCACATGCAAGTTAAGTCCAGCATTGAAGATCCAAAGCGGGCCCCATTACCCCAAGATTTGGGGATTGATCCTCGTTTCATCGCTGATATGATCGTATCTGGCCCGTGCATTTGCCCCTCACGTTACTCAAGATCTAAGAACCTTGCTCTTAAGCCTAAGGGCCACCAAATTTCTAGTTTTGGCCAGAGCCCCAATACCCTCATTTGTAATCTAATCTTGTACACTAGAATCGACCGATCGTACTCAGCTGGGTCATCATACCTTAACATCCATGTCCTTCCCGACGTCCCTTTCGCGACACCTTCACGTTTATCCACACTAACATACCGTCGCAACACCCTTTCAAGGCTTATCTAAGTACCATTTCCGCTACCGAGAAGATCCTCGAGATTTAGGTATTGGGCCTCCAAATTATCTACTGGGATTCGCTGGTCGCCTCTGCCTTCGCTGCCGGCCTCCTTAACGGCCTGTGAGGATTCACGATTTGCCATCCATGCCGATTGGATCTAGAGCTTCGAGGATCCATTACATCGGAGACTGACACATGACCTGGTATTTCACCCAAGACGCCCGAGCCTGATCAGACGGTGAAGAACAGATCCCGTCACCGGAGACCGCAGCGCTAAGCCCCATTCCAATGCATCGATGTATCCCATACCCGAGCCGAGCTTTTTTCGACCGAGCCCGAGCCGAGCCCGAGATTTATCAGCTTCCACCAGGCTCAAGCTCTGGCCATGAACTCACGAAATGAGCCCGAGTCGAAGCTTTTTTCGAGTCGGTTCGAGCCGAAGCCCGAGCAATTGGCTCGTTATCACTCTATTCAGGCTAATTGACGCACAACAAAATGAGAGCAATGGAACTACTTGAGAATCTCCTCTCTCAAATCTGTCGTCTAGGGAACCACAACCCATCCCTTATACTGAAGACTACCATCCGTGTGAATGGCCCATCTTCTCACGTACCGGGCTCGAACCCGGCCCCGATAACCCAACCACGCTGCTTAGCAGGAAAGCGTAGTTTCCACTAAACTCCCAAGGTACTCTGAGTTCGACACCGTACCGTAGTCCAAATTGTCCCACGCCTTGATCATCTCGCCACCTCTAGCTATAATAGTTAACATCATGACGAACCGAGTGCATCACCACCACCGCTTTATCGTGGTGGTAACGCAAAGAAATCGTATTCCCGCGTGATACACCATCCACCTGCGTTGCCTCATGTTGAGGTCCCGTTGTGTGAAAATATACTTCAGACTCTTATGGTCTGAAAACACCTCGAAATATTCACTGTTCATTTCAAAGCAATGGCCACCAACTCCATATCACGACGGGGTAACTCGCCATGTTCTGAACCGCCGGTAACCATAAGCCACAACCCTCCTGCATCAAGATCAAAACATGATCCTAGTTCGCCCTTCGAGGCATCACACAACAGACCGTGGTACTGGGCCCTTTCCTCGAGACCCATCGCATCAGAGTCAAGAAAGCCTCCATTTCAATTCCTGCACGCCTTTCTCACACAGTCATTCCACTCAAAATCGACTTTCCAAAAGTTACTAATCTCATCATAGTGCACTAACGAGAAGTCCTTAATGAACCTCCGATAATACCTTGCCAATCCTAAGAAACTGCGTATCTCGAAGACTGACTTCAATCTCTCCCAACTCATAACTGCCTCTACCTTCTCCGTGTCCACAAATACCCCCAAAGTCGATACCACGTGCCCCAAAAATCTCACCTCAGTAAGCCAAACTTCACACTTGCTGAATTTGGCATATAACTGATGTTCTCTCAAAGTTTGGAGAATAATCCCTGCTTGACCCTCACCATCCTCCTTAGACTGGAGTGCACTGCTACGTCGCGCACAAAACCACAATGAACCGATCTATGTAGGGCTGGAACACCCTATGCATAAGATCCATGAATGCTGCTAGTTAATTCGTTAATCCATGGCATCACTGTGAACTCGAAATGCCCATACCGCATCTTGAACGCTATCTTAGGGATGTCTACCTCCTTAACACTCAACGGATGATAACCGTTATGGAGATCTATCTTAGCGTAGACTCGCGCCTCTCTCAATTGATCAACAATCAATAATCATACATGCGCAATTTATTCTCGAGAACCCTATTCAACTGTCATAATCTATGCATAAATCAAGAGTCTTATATTTCTTCGAAAACAACACGATTACGCCTACCAAGTGGAAGTGCTTTTAGTCTAATAATGTAAAACCCGAGAAAAATTTTATTTTTCTGAAAAATGGCAAAAACAGTAAAATTGCCGAAATGGTTCAGGGAAGCCCATAAATTTTTCTAGATCTCAAATGACAAAATGGACTTCACTGTTGGATTCATCTCAAGAAAACTAGATACCTAGAAAATTTTCGTCGAATTCTGAGACAATCAAATTTTTCACGATTTTCGGGGTAACAAGCATCTAGTGACTCTCAGTGATGAGATTTTTATGAGAATTTCTGGAGTTAGGAAATAACTCAAGTTAAGTTCATTTAAAATAAATTGAACTTGAGCCGAGAAAAAAATAAATTGTTTCGGGGTAGAAACGAACCCGGACGAGTTGTGGACACGTGGCGCAACATGGGCCACATGTCCAACTTAAGGAAGAATGCCGGTTAAAAATCATTTTAGTGAGAAAACACTAGATTTCTAGTCCAGTCATGAGAGAGAGAAAAAAGAAAAGAAAAATCCAACTTCTCTCTTCGACTACGAAGTTCGTTGATCTAATTCATTGGCTAAGAACGAAAGTTCATCTACTGGTTTATGGGCTACGTGATGTACCGAAACATGGATTTCTCCTGAGATCTGCCAGGAGTACTGAAATCAGTTGCTCTGCCAGAAGTGGGTCCACAAGACTTCCTGTGAGTTTGGTTTATTTTCCTGTAGTGTTCAAAAGGTGTGATTCTTCCTACTTTGGTTTATTTTCCACATGTGGGCTGCTCGCTTGAGTTTTAATGCCCTAAGGGGCTGTTTAGCCCTTTTTTCCCTAAGGGGCTATTTGGAAAAATAATGCGTTATGGAAATAGTGCCCTGTTTTGACCCTATATGATGTCCAATTTTTGGGGCTGATTTTCGGTTAGGAAAATAGGAATTCGACTCAGTTCTTCATGAAAATTAGCTGAAGTTGTGAAATTGTTTAGGCTTTAACACCAAGTAAATTGGACCCCTGTATAACCCAAGTGTTATGGTCCATTTCGAGACTACCACAAAGGTCAGCCTGCTTAGCCTAACCTTACTATCCTGTATTTTTGACCATTTTCTGGTAAAAGTAAGAATTGGACTAGTATTCTTCTGGGCTAAAATAGAATTCTCATTGAGAAATTACAGCTAGCTCAATCACCCAACTTAATTCTCTATAGCTCAAGTTATGGTCCGTTTTCTAAGAATGCTAGAGCTTAGGATGTTTAATGGTTCAGGTCCGTGATTTTGGGATCGTTAGCTACTTTAATCGAGTTCGAACTATCCCGCAGGGTCTTATTATGGCATTCCGTGCCTGGTAGTTCTCTTCTCGTGTTTTCCTGCTCTTGTCAAAATTTATGTGTGGATTATTTTCAAGGGCATTGTTTATGCCACAATTCGATATAGGTACCAAGTTATCCTCGCCAGGTGATTATTACTTATGTGTGGATATATGCTTCGAGATGCATGAAAATGAATAACATGTTTATTGTATTACTAAGCATGTGGAGATATATGTGTTGCATATGGAGATTAAAACGGGAATAATTATATGTATTAAATATGATTATGCATACTGACATGAAGATGATTTTAATTGTCGTGACATGGCATTCATCAGGCATAGCATGAGATACATGCAATGGAATTGGTATCAATTTATGCAATGTGACATCGCATGACACGGGTGTGAGTGCATGGTGATCGATCGTGTTTCGTGTCTGGCGGTATACGCGGAGTACATGGTAGATATCGATATCGCGGCTCGTGTTCAATGGTATGTCGTGAGTACATGGTAAATCGACACTGTGGTTCGTGTTCGGCGGTGGGCTCAATAAAATGGGATAAACATCAAAATGAGTCTCACTCGGCCGCATAAAAGATAAAATGAAATGAAAAATAATGCAGGCTATATAGCAAAAAGGGATAATACCCTGAAAAACCCTAAGATTCTCGGGTTAGACATATGTATCCAATGATGAAAAGTCGGAAAGTATCTACATACGAAGCCCGTAGGAAGGGAGAGTCCCCGAAAATTCATGCACCAATAAAAAAAAAAAAAAAAACACATGGGACTTGGTAAAACAAGTGAATATTCGAGTTTCATCTAATGGATTTTGATTTATAAAACAAAAAAGCTTTGCTTTGAAAAATGGTCATCAAGGAACATAAATGACTCGGCTTTCACACTCAGCATATGTTTGCGGTGAGGGAGCCCAGAGACCTGCACATGGGATTGTGGTGAGTCAGCATTCTCATCCATGGCATGTGTATTACTGAAAGTGTGAATGTGTATGTTTTTACTAATGTGTGAAATGGCATCACATGCGGCACTTAGCGTGAATAGCCCTTTATGAATTATTCTCCGCTGGAAATATCACACTCCGCCGTGACCACATTTAAGGCAATAGTGACGTGTATCGAGAACGACGCTCCATAGAGTTCTCACTGAAGAATGCCGATTGTGGCTTTGGTAGTTGCTTTGACATGTATCTGAGACGCTTCCGCATAAGAGTGTTGTAATAAACTCTTACGGACTATTATGATATAGTCAGATATCGGGATATGGATAGACGGACCTGATGGTCATTACTATTTATCAGGACTCCCAGATGGGTCATGATATACCATATACGTGTTACATATCGTGGTAGAGCTCCCAAACAAAGTTGTGAAAAATACGGATCCTAATAAAATGGGACACAACAAAGGTGGTACTCCAAGTTACCCAAAATCCATAGGAATTCGAGTAGACGTTGTCAACGACCCATGTGTTTCTTTGGGGCATCACGTTGCATCAAAGCTTAGGATATGAACACCTAGTATTGGGCGGGCAATGGTTTCAGACCATCGCATTCATGTGCATTTCATGTTTCAGGCTCTAATATGTTACATGATCGTGTGCCATGGGTGGTCGTGCGACTATATGCATGGTAAAATGTATATGGAAAAAGAGGAACACTAGGATTAGAGAACATAACCTTAGGGGTTTGGAAAAGGAACGAACGGGATAGTTCGAGATGTTAAGGTCTATTAGTAATTGGCACATCTACTACTAGTAAGACAAGGAGAGGGATCTCAAGGTTTATGGAGATCACCTCCGGTGCCACTAGGATAAGGCTAGCTGCATTCCAACTAAAGGGAAAATCCTAAGTATGGTGGGATTAGGTCAAAGCCTCAAGGAACTTGAAGGCAATGACATGGGAAGAGTTCCGTGAGCTTTTCATGGGCAAGTATTTCCCTATTACTCGACATGCAAAGCTCCTGAGTTCCTAATCAAACAAGTGAACTTATATTGCTCAAATACATGGCTAAGTTCATATTGAATTAGCCCGCTTTCGGGCCGATGATTACGTACGTAAACGGCCAAAGTGGGGAAGTTTGAGGATGGTCCGAAATTGTCCATCCGAGGTAAAATCGCGACTCCCTCTCGCAAGACATGAACCACGTCGCGACAACTATGACCACTGAGAGGGAGCGACGACGCACCTTAACATCCAGAGGCGTGCTGGAAAATAAGCGAGAGATTCGGGGCTTAGAGTTGAAACCTTGGAAAAGCCGATGTATGTGAGTCCCAGTGGTTCATGGACATGTTCCAGTTCGATGTCATCCTTAGGATAGAGTGGTTAACTACACATCGTATCGTCATCGACTGCGGATCGTAGAGGGCTACGCTCACACACCGGATGGCATTTCAGGTTATGCTCGCAGGGATAAGCATGACGCTTTACCCTGCCGTACGACTCTAGGTGGTACGGGTAATCGATGGGTCACCGTGGCAAGCCTTACCCTGTAAGACGAGGCGAGACAGAGTTAAGCCCACCTCGCCAGTGGTTCAGGAGCATGAGGACGCTTTTTCCATTTAACCACCGATTACCTCCATATAAGAATGTAGACTTCACCATCGAGTTACACCCAGGTACATCGCTTATTTTACGACCAAGATAGAACGGTAGCTCACGAAAGTTATAAGGAACTCAAAGTCCAATTGCAGAATTTGGCTGGTCAGGGGCTTTATTATACCGAGCACTTCACCTTTGGGCACTGGCCATTTACCAAAGAGAAGGCAAGATTCTTCTTGCCATGCATAGATTTATCGATCATTAAATAAGTTACTATCAAGAATAGGTACCCTTTTCCGAGGATTGATGATTTGTTTGATCAAAGTCTACTCCGAGATGTATCTCGCACTGCCATTCTAACTGGAGAAGCGGAGGCGTACATCCCCTAAGACAACATTCACGCACGCGGGTATGGCATTTCCGAGTTCATAAAGGATGCCATTCGATTGACTAATGCTCTAGAATGGCATTCATGGATCTTATGCATGAAGCCGTTTCTAAATTTCTACCTAGATTGCTCATCAGGTTTTCGTGGACTACTCGATCTATTCCAAGTTCGAGACGATCGTGAGGATCACTCGGCGACTGGCTCTCCGCGACCTCGAGAGAACATCAATTATATGAGAACCCAACAAGCGTGAATTTCGCTTTTTACTAAGGTGAGATTCTCGGCACACGGGTATTCGCCAGGGTATCCGCGGACTAAGAAGGTCAGAGGCGCTTTAAGTTGGGAGAGACTAAAGTCACCGAGATACACCCGCTTCTCGGGATCGACAGGTACTATAGAGATTCATCGAGGACTCTCCTAAGCACAGACTCATGACGAGATTAACCTTCTGAAAGAGGTCAAGCTCGAGTGGAACAACCAATGTGAGAAGGCATTCCAGAACTAAAATGAGGTTTACGTTATCCCCTATCCTCGATAGTCCCTAGGGACAGATGTACATAGCGGTATCGCGATGCTTCTAAGGACTCCGACCGATGTGTTTCTGATGCGCTGAAGCAAAGGATAAATTTCATGGTTCTAAGAAGAACCACGAGTAGAATTACTCCACACATGACACTGAGTCGGGCAACCATAGCCTTTTGCCTCAAGATCCTGGGCGCCACTATCTATACGGTGAACAATTAAAGTGATTTCACCACAAAAGTCTGAAGTATATCTTTACACAACGGGACATCAACATGAGGCAACAAGGGTGGATGGAGTATCTGGAGAATTACGATTTCGCTTTACATTACCACCCCGATAAGGCAAATGTGGTGGCTGATGCACTAAATCGAAGTCACGTGAGTTGAGCAAATATAGCTTCGAGTGGCAAGATGATCGAGACCGGATAGTTCTGACCGAGTACGCTGATCGACCTGGGTACCTGGGTTTAAAGGGCTACGCCTTCCCTAATGAAAAAGTGGATTGAAGTTTTCGCGACAAGATATAGAGATATTTCCATCGTGGACCGCATAGGTGACGAAGGCTAGACCCATTCACATGGATGGTAGTCTTCTAAAGATAAAGGGGAAGAGTCAGGTTCCGGCTAACCGATCTAAGAGAGGAGATCCTTGTGTGAGTTCCATTACTCTATTTCATACATTGCAGATCCGTGATGGCACAAAAGATGTACCATGATCTTCGCTGCATACCGGAGTAGGATTTAAGAAACATCAAGCCAGATTTCGCTTGACGATGTCTCACGGTCGTAGCAAAGGTTGGCACCAAAGGCCAATAGGATTACCCAAATTGAGGTGGCCGAGCGGGAAGCTGGGAACATGTCACAATGGATTTTGCGACCTACTCACATGGATTATCGCGAGGACTGACGCGGTGTGGGTGATGTTGACCTGGCTTACCAAACGGCAGACTAAGCAAGTGATGACCTTCACGCTGAGGAATTCTCGTTGTATATACGAGATCATTCAATTATGATGGAGCCGTCACTCTCTATAGTATCGACTGGATCCCAAGTTTACGACTCATTTTCGAGTTTCCAAAGGAGCTATAGGAACACAATGACGTATGAGCACTCAAGCCATCCTGATGTATAGCCACCAAAGAGGACCATCCAGACTTTAGAGGACATGCTACGAGCATGCATCCTGGATTTTAAGGGTAGCTAGGAAGAGCATTTTCCCTTAGTGGAATTCAATTCGCAACAACAGCTATTCAGTGAGCATACGATGGCACCCAGCGAGGCAATCAGATGAGGCTGCGGGCTCGATCTCTGGGCTTTGTCTGATCTGAGGTAGGCATCCTCACGTCCGTAGATCTGTCAGAGACACCTCCTCGAAGGCCAGGAGTTGATACTGGCTGCCTTCACCCGCCAGTGTAAAGAGCTATGCCGATAGACCTGGGCGACAACCCTGTAGCTCCGAGGCAGGATCATGTCTTCAAGGTAATGCCTAAGAGATGAGTGGTCAGTTCGCGTTTGTGAAAGCTATCGAGGTACACGCCCTTCGAGATACTGAGAGGGTCGAGACACAGCTTGTGTACTCCATGGATTTACCACCAAGTTTATTGGGTGTTCATGCAATGTTCCGTGTCTCCATGCTTCGGAAGTACACTCTAGATCCGACTCATATATTGGATTGGGGCAAGCTTGTTGTTGATGTTGATGGGACCTTTGAGGAGGGACCGATGCATATCATGTATAGCAGGGATTAGGTCTTGCGAGGAAAGACTGTGAGGCTAGTGAAGGTGTTGTGGCAACACCGAGGAGTGGAGAAGGAAACATGGGAACGCGAGGATACGATACGTGCGCTTATCGCTTTCTCGTTGGCATGCAGATGCTTTTTCTAGTCACATGATATCAAACGACCACAGATATGCATGGGATTTGAATGTGATGGTGTGTGAATTTTTGGATGAAATTCAAGTATAAAGAATGTAAACCCGAAAAATTTTATTTTTCTGAAAAATGGCAAAAAGAGTAAAATTGATGAAATGGTTTAGGGAAGCCTGAAAATTTTTCTAGATCTCGAATGATGAAATAGAATTCACCGTTGGATTCGTCTCGTGAAATCTAGTTACCCATAAAATTTTCATCAAATTCCAAGACAAATGATTTTTTTCTAATGATTGTGGTAACGAAGGCCTAAAAGAATATCCGGTGGATGATTTATAAGAATCTCGAGAGTTAGAAATAACTCAAAGTTAAGTCTATTTAAAAATAAATCAACTTCGAATCGAGACAAAAAATAAATTATTTCAAGGCAGAAACAAACCCGGATGGGTCGTGGACACGTGGCGCGACATGAGCCACATGTCCAACTTAAGTGAGTTAGACAAAAGGAGTTAAAAAAATAATTTTTTTAGGGAGAAAACACCAGATTTCTGGTTTGGTCGTGAGGGAGAGGGGGAGAAAAAAAAGAAAAAGAAAAAGAAAAAATCCAAACTTCTTCGACTCCACGGAAAGCTCATTTACGAAATTCATCGGCCAAGAACGAAAGTTCATCTACTCGACGAGGGCTACGCATGGGTATCGAAAACATGGGATTTCGCCGAGGATTCAAGTAAAAGAGTTAAGAAATCAAGTTCTTGGTTTAGAAGTGAACCACGAGACTTCCTAGAGTTTCTACGCCTCCAAGAGCATTCCGATTCTTCCTACTTTGGGCTTATTTACCTTAGGTGGGCTGTTTGGTTGATTTTTAATGTCCTATATTGCTCGTCCTTACCTAAGGGGCTGTTTGACAAAATAATGGGTTATGAGAATAGTGCCCTGTTTTGACCCTATATGATGTCAAGTTTTTGGGGCTGATTTTCGGTTAGAAAAAGAGGTAATTTGGACTAGTGTCCTTCATAACAATTGTAGCTGAAGTTGTGGAACTCGAGGTTAGGCTAATCACCCAAATTTGACCTCTCTAAGCAACCTAAGTCGTGGTCCGCGACTCGCTAGGTTGCCCGTTTTAGCCGTATCTACCGTCTGCATTTCTTTGGACCGATTTTCATTGCAAAGTAAGAATTGGACTAGTATCCTTCAAGGAAATTGTAGCTCTATCTAAGAACATAATGTTAGGATTTTGAATAACCCAAATCAGACCTCTATAGATCAAGTTATGGTCCGTTTCGGGATCGCCATGCCAGTTGTTTTAATTCTCAGGTCTGCATTTTCGGGGAATCGTTAAAGCCAGTTTTTTAACCAAGTTCGTAATCATCTTCGTGGTCCGTTATGGCATTTGGTGCTCACGCCGTGTTTTCTTGCACTCACAAAATTGGATGTGTGGATTGTTTTTGCGGGCATTACTTACGCTGCACCGATAAAGGGTACCCAAGTTATCCTTGGCTGTGATGATTGATACTTAGTGTCGATATATGCTCGAGATGCATGAAAAGTGAATAAATATGTTTAATGACGGTGAAGCATGTGGAGATATATGTGTTAGACATATGGAAATTCAAATGGAATAATTATATATTAAATATGATTATCCATGATACTGCATGTAAGATGATTAATCATAGAACGTGGGAATTCATCAGGCATGTAATACGAGATACATGCAATGGCATTACATCGAATTTATGCACCCTGACATCGTGACATGGGTGTGAGTGTATGTGGTGATCGACACTGTGGTTTGTGTCTGATGGTATGTCGTGAGTACATGGTAGATCGACATTGTGTTCTTCGTGTACGGCGTAGTTCTGTGAAATGGGACAACGTCCAAAATGAGTCTTACGATCACATAAAAGAAAAAGGAAATGAAAATTACGTGTGTTGGGTATAACAAAAAACCCCAGATTTCGGGTTAGACATCCGGGCTGATGAAAGTTCGTGAGCACGAAAGGCGTGCGGCTTCTCCTCGAGGTGAGGCCCTAAAAATTCGCTACCCACAAAAACACACAGACTTGCAAAAACAAGTGAATATCTGAGTTTGTCTAATGGATTTTATTTATAAACAAAAGCTTTTGTTTTGGAAAATGGTCATGGAACATAAATGACTGGCTATATGCATGTGAGAGAGTCGATGAGGACTCTAAACATTGACAAGGCGAACACATTTCATCCATGAATGTGTATTATTTAAGGAGTGAAATGCAAGTTTTTACTTGAATATGTGAAATGGCATTGCATGCGCACTTAGGCTGTGGAGTAAATTTCTCAGAGGAATTATTCTCACTCGGGCGTCTCACCTGGGCCGTGGGACCACATTTTAGGTATAGGACAGGTACTAGAGGACTCGCCCAAAGAGGTCCCAATCGTGAAGAAAGCTCTGACGCGGGCTTCGTAGTCGTTTTTGATGCATTGAGTATGTTCGCATAAGAGTGTTGTAATAAACTCTTATGGACTATTGTGATATAGTTATATATTGGGGATATGGACGTGGTCATTACTACTTCTGTTGAGACCCTGGATGGGTCATGGATATACTATTATACAAGTTGTATATTAGGTAGAGTTCCTCAAACAAAGAGACTCACTCTCGATTGTAAAAATACGGATCCCGATAAATGGACACAACAAAGGTGGTATCTGCCACTCCGAAATCCACAGAATTCCATGGTCAGACCGGTTGTCAGACCCCCGAAGCCTCGGGGAGTCACAAATAAAACCCTTTTCCAACACCTCGTAGTCGGGACCTCGAGTTCTCGCAACCTCAATCCAAGCTCATTCTACTGCGGGTGTCATAGAAATAAAGGATATACCGTAGTGTAACCAATAATGAAGTCTACATCCCTTTACGGAGGTAATCCTCGTAGTTCATCTGGAAAAACGTCCTCATACTCACAAACCACTTGATAGACTCAACTCCTATCTCACCTCGTCTTCTAGAGTAAGGCTTGTCAGCCAACCCATCAACTGCCCATGCCACCTGGAGTCATACATGGCTCGAGGTAATGCGTCGTGCTTATCCCCCTGAAACATAAAACAAGTACCGTCGGATGTGTAGGAGGTAACTCTCTTGCGATCACAATCTATGATAACTTAGTGTGCTGTCAACCAGTCCATCCCAAGGATGATATCAAACTCCAACATGTCTATGACCTTAAGGTCCACAGTGAGTAGAACCCCTTGAGATCTCTAACTCACAATCCCGACATATCTTATCAACTTTCACCCTAGGTCCTAGTGAGAACTCACATGAATCGGCTTTTCCAAGGTTTCAACCTCTAAGCCCAAATCTTTCACTTATCTTCAACACCCGCCTCCAGGATGTTCCGTGTGTCGTCCACCCCCCTCTCAATGGCCATAGCTATCTTAACAATCAAGTCCCTGTCTTGTAGGAGGAGTCCCACAATTTTACCCCAGATGGACAATTTCAAACCATCCTCAAACTTTCTCACTTTGGCCATGTATGTGGACACATAATCATCAACAAAACCGGCTAATTCATGAACTTAGCCACGATTCAAAGATCTATCATACTCCTCTTCTTATTTGCGGAACTCTCGAGATTTGCATGTCGCTGCACGGAAATTTTACCCATGAAGAGCTCACGGAACTCTTCCCATGTCATTCATTGCCTCTAAGTTCCTTAAGGCTTTAACCCAATCTCACCATACTTGGGATTCGCTCTACTGAATGCAAATGCAATTTTTATCCTAGTAAAGATCGAGGTGATCTCCATAAACTTTGAGATCCCTCTCCTTGTCTAGCTAGTAGTGCATGTGCCAACTACTAATAGATCTCAACATCCCGAACTATCCCATTCGTTCTTTTCCCGAACCCCTAAGGTTATGTTCTCTAACCCTAGTGTTCATCTTTTCATATATACATTCTACCATGTATATAATTCACGCAATATGTAACACACAATCACATAAGATGTAAAAAAAAAAAAAAAAAAAAAAAAAAAAAAAAAAAAAACATGAAATGCACAATGAATGCAATGGTCTAAACTCATGCCCCTCAAACTAGGTAATCACATACGTACGCTCTGATACCAAACTATGAAGTTAGTACCAAATCTATAAAGCACCAAGTAATCATAAACCTAGGCACTGTTCCATAACTGCATGTCCTGCACTCCATGACCTCACCAAGCCCTGAAAAAGGTTTTATACTCTAAGCTCGATACTAAGTCATGGACATTGCATCGAGAATGAAAGCACTGTAATCATAACCTAAGTTTTGATACCAAGCTATGAAGTTTCAGATCGATGTGATGGCGCCCATCAAAGCCCCAGTAATCGTGATACCTAAGCTCGATACTAAGTCGTGACACCCTCAAACCCGGGGTCCGTTAACCAACTGGCATCCCATCAAAACTTATGGATGTCGAGTAACCCATCACCACACTATCAGGTCCCCTTTAACAAACCCATAATTTAACAAAATCGACAAAGTCTCTCAGATGTGGAGCTCTACCCAAAAAATACAACTTCAGGCTAAATAAATACAAGATGGCTCATCCGAGGCCAATTATCATATCACATTCCTCCGTCCATCTACGTGCAAATGACTGACAGATCCATTTATCCATACTAAACATAATGCACAAGGTTATAATATCATAGTCCTTAAGAGTTTAATTATAATACTTTTATGATAAAAATATATATTAAAACAAATATTTTAATATATTTTACAAAAGTAAGAACCAAAGCTAGAACCCCGCTTTCACAGGCGCCTCGAGGAGCGTCATCTCCCTACACACTCCCTCGTACCGGAAGCTGGGTCCCACGATGGGGTGAGAAACGTCAATAGGAGTAACCTTTACAGCTGCAGGCTTACTCTCCCACCTAAGTGCACATGCAATGGTCATGTCACCAAAAAAAAATTACAATCAAAATTATGCAAACCTAGAATGGAATTCTACATGCCATGAATGAAATGTGACTCACCATGTCCCATGTACCGAGTCCTCACCGACTCCATCAAACCCAAGTCCCAACCGGCTCCTATCACACAATGTCGAAACCCATGCATGATAAAATCCATCATTCTTGGATTACATTCAATGATCATTTTACAAAACAAATTTCATTTGTTTTTCAAACCAAAAGCTTTTTGGATGTTACACCTCAATGATCATTTATATTCAAAATCATGTACTTTATGGTAAATGGAATTTCGAGGTCTCACCGTAGCTTCAAGCCTTCCTACACTTTCATAGGTGATTCACCGTCGACACATATGTATAACAAAAATAACTGGGGTTTCTAAATTCAGGGGTGTCTATCCCTACTTGCTAATACCCAACACATATTTTCATTTTCATTTATACAACAGTGCAACTCTGTTGGACGTTGTCCCACCATACCAAGCCCACCCAATCAAACACCAAACGCAGTATTGATTATAACTATGCACTCACACCCATTTCATGTGATGTCCCCGTGCATATGAAATGCAATTATACCATTTCATGGTTATGCCATGTCACACACACACACACACACACACACACACACACACACACACACATATATATATATATGAATGCTATATGAACAATTTCATTCATGCATTACACCCATGCATAATTTGGACAATTATATCAATCAACATACAATTTCCAAATAAATCACACAAATCCTGTCAACATATTCATACACACATACATACTCTCCACATGTCAATACATTAGGACACACATATTGACGGAAATCAATTACTACTAAGCATGTCATTCAAACTCAAGCAATGACAACCTCATCCTCAAGACCAATTGTGACATAGAGATGCCCACAAAGCATTCCACACAACAAGCCATAATAGACCATAGGATAGTTCTGATCTCGGTTAGAAACCAAATTTCCCTAATACCCTAAAACTGATTAATAAAACTATTAAACAACAAGCTCAAGGTCAGAAAATGACTATACCTGAGTTATAGAGGTCCGATTTAGGTGATTCAAAAGCCTAACATCAATTTATCAGATAGATATACAATTTCCTTGAAAGATACTAGTCTAAATTCTCACTTTTTCCCAACCTAAAATCTATCACAAAAATATGGACAGTAGGTTCGCCCAAAACAAGGCAACTTGTGGAAATCCCAGAAAACTGACCATACCTTGGGTTATAGAGGCCAATTTGGGTGATTCAAAATCCTAACCTCGATTTCAAAACTTCAGCTACAATTTGCATGAAGGACACTAGTCCAAATTACCTCTTTGTCCCAACCGAAAATCAGTCCCAAAACTTGGACACAAAAAGTTAACAGCCTAAGCTATGACAATTCGAAATTAAATGGACCATAACTTGAGCTATAGGGGTCTAATTTGGGTAATTCAAAAACCTAACCTCAAGTTTACAACTTCAGATACAATTTTCATGATGGACATTAGTTCAAATTACCTCTTTTACCCAACCGAAAATCAATCCAAAAACTTAAACACAAACAGTTAATAGCCTAAGTTGTGACAATTCCGGAAATTAAATAGACCATAACTTGAGATATAGAGGTCCAATTTGAGTAATTCAAAAACCTAACCTCAAGTTCACAACTTCATCTACAATTGTCATGAAGGACACTAGTCCAAATTCCCTCTTTTTCTAACCGAAAATCAGCCCTAAAAACTGGACATCATATAGGGTCAAAATAGGCTACTACCCCTATAACCCATTATTTTGCCAACAATTCCTAGAATGGTAAAAATAACCAGGGAAGAATCTCCACCTCTGGAGCGAAGACGGCTTTCTAAGTCTCGAGACTCGAAACCCACGATCTCTCGAATTCTTCGCGTGAATCTTCTAAGCAAATCCTTTTATTCATAGCCTGTCACAAGATGAACTTTAGTTCGCCCGACATGAAGATCGAAAGAACCTAACTCGTAGATCACAGAGTTGCTTCTCTCTTCTCCTTTCTCACTCTCTAGTGTACTGCCCAAAAATGGGCTCCCCATCTCCCAATTTATCTTTTTGTCTAACTAATTTTGCCTGAGACGTTGCTCACGCTGCAAGTCCATTAATTACTGGGTCCGTTTCTTACCCCAAAAATAATTTATATTTCATCCCTATTTACTTCACAATTTATATTTTAAATGAATCCTTACTTAATTTATTTTCCACTTCCGTAAGATTTTTTTTCTCAAAATCTCTGGGCTTGGGTCCATTAGCACCCCATGCCCTCGAAATCATGAAAATCCGACTGCTTTTCAAAATTAATGAAATTGCCTGCAATTCAGGATTTTGCAAGAAAATCCAACAATGAAGTCTCGCTTCACATCCGAGATCTAAAAATTTTTCAGTTTCCCCAACCATTTCGACAATTTATTGTTTTTGTCATTTTTCAGAAAAATTAAATTTTTCCCAAGTTTTACAACATTATAATGTCACATGGATTTAAAACTCAATGAGTGTGACAAGTGTGTTTATGTCAGAGATAAAGAACATAGATATGTCATTGTATGTATGTGCGTAGATGACATGTTTTTGTAGGTAGTGATGATAAAATGATTACATCAACTAAGATGCAAGGTTTGACATGGAAAACATGAGAATTTCTTATGTTATATTGGGAATAAAAATCAAAAGAACATTAGATGGGCTCATTCTAAATCAATCACATTATTTTGACAATATTTTTTGAAAGTTTTACAAAGATAATTCTGGCATAACTAGAACACCGATAGATATAGCTCTACATTTGTACAAGAATAAATGAGAGTGTGTCTCAAGTAGAAAATTTAAGGGTAATAGGCGGTCTAAACTTAATGAATGAGTTGTACAAGACCACATAAAGTATGTAGTCAATAAATTGAGTAGATGTATGACTAATCTAGGAGTCAAGTATTGACAAGGAATTATAAGCATATTAATATACTTACGATTTACTCATGATTATGGATTTCACTATACAAGATATCCAATTGTACTTGATGGTTATAGTAATATCAAGGACTAAAAAATCATTTTTTTTCGGCCGATTTTTCGACGAAAAATCGGTTTTCGGTTGGGTTGGAAACGATTTTGGGAAGGAAAAATCAGAAGTAAAAAATTCGGAAAAAAATCGGTAAAAATCCAATATTTTCCTGAAAAAATCCGATTTTTTCCCTGTTTTTTCCTTGGCTCCAAAAAATATGAAAATATTGCAAGTGGCACCCTCCAACCACCAAGCCATTGATTGCATTTATTATATATAGTGCAAACTTTTTTTATATTCTCTTATTATTTATTTGTTCATAATCCCTTTATGTTTTATTTTTTATTTTTATTTTACATTATAACTTATAATATTTTTAAATCAAATATTAATTTGAAAATGAAAAGAAATAAAATAATATCATTTAAAAATTTAAAATTATAATATATATAATACTTTTCAATCTCTCTTTTCATTATCTACATAATATTTATAATAATAACAAAACAAATAAATAATATCTTTTTTAACATAATAATATATTAAATATAACATATTTAATTTAATAATTACTAATCCATTTGATTTTTAATTACTCACTAAGATAAGAATCATTTCTCATAATCTATATAATTAAATATGAAAAATTTAATAACCGATATTTTGTAAAAATATCCATCGATATTTCCGATATTTCCGTAAAATCCAATTACCGATATATCCGTGTTTATCGATATTTTGATCCTTGAGTAATACTAATTGGATATCTAATGTTAAAGAGTCAAAATCTCATATTGGTTATGTCTTTACATTGGGAGGTGCATCGGTCTCATGGAAATCCTCAAAACAAATGGTTATTACTATATCCACAATGGAATCTGAATTTATAGCACTTGATAAATGTGAGGAAGATGTTGAATGGTTACACAACTTCTTAAAGGATATTCCAAGATGCCCAAAGCATGTCCAATATGCATACATTGTGATAGTTAATATGCTATTGGTAGAGTACAAAGCAATATGTACAATGGTAAGTCTAAACATATTCGTCCTACACATCACACCACTAGACAACTATTGTCAATTGGGGTTATCTCTCTAGATTATGTAAGATCTAAGGATAACATTGTAGATCTGCTAACCAAAAGGTTAAATGGAGAGTCAATTAAAAAATCATCGAGGGGAATGAGACTAAAACCCATAAAAGAATAAGTCAATATTATAAAGGATACTTAACCTAGCTGACTAGAGATCCCAAGAACTAGGTTCAAAAGGGATAACTAAATTGTAATGACTTTGATTTGATTGTGAGAATTTTTCCTTGTCCATTCCTATGATGAAACAATGATACTCATAAGAAAAATATTAAGCTATTCTTTTAATGATCCCTATACAATGAAAATTCAAACAAGAGTAATATGAGTTACTCTTAATTAGGAAATTACCTATGTAAGAGTAAAGTGGGGCCTCTTCAAAAGGAATTGAATAGGGCATAATTCATATTAAACTTTTGCAAAACTAGACACATGTTCTTGGCCAAAACGAACATAAAAGTGAGAAATAGAAAATGTTAAGATTCCTATGTGTTGTATGTCATCATCTACACAAATGACAAAACGATTCAAGGACATTGCATCTACCGTTTAGTTTCTAGAGTAAATATACTTCTATAAGGGAAGGTTCAAAGGGTAACACCTACTTACTTGTGTTTTAAACTCTTGTGTTTTTATCACTGTGAGGAATCGCTATAATATTTTTTTGGTGTCAATTTCATCTCACATGGGAACTGGCAAGGTTTTTTTAATGAAATTAACTTTTGGTTTTGAAATGGTTGAATTATTTTATTTTAAAAACCTTTTGAAACGATTGAATACATGGAATTTAAATCGTTTAAAATCATTTATGGGTGAATTTATTCTCTCTTTCCATTGAACTCGAAACCATCGGACTCTTCCATTCCTTCCCCTTCCAAATGTCTATTTAAAGAGAGTTTCTTACTCTCTTTTTTAAAGTAGAAGAGAAAAGATTATGTTGATATTCATTCTACCATCTTCACAGTTACAAGATACTTACATAGTCCAATTTGCTAGGAATGATTACAGACAAGGCATTGTTACCGTCATTCAATGATTATTTTATCCTGTGAAGCAAACACCGCAGGAATTCTCAAGGCATTGTCGGAGAAGGAAAATTTTCTTTTAAAGAGATCCTGGCTGAACAAGACTTGTCTGTCCATCATGTTCTTCATATTTATTTTTATTCATCTCCTTCTTCGATTTAGTTTCATTTGTTTTCCCACATACCAACAATTATAAATTTTTTTTTCCTTTCATGGTTATGATTATTTGCCTTTTTATGTGTGTATGTATAATTTGGAAAATAAATTTTCAAGGACACATATCTTTGTCATGAAAATTATTTATTTAAATTCAAATGTAAAGCTATAAGGAAAACGAAATATTTTTATAAAACTATTTGGAGATCTGGTTTCTTGTTTCAAAATATCCTCATAAGAACCTTCTTCAAATTTTTCAAAATCCCAAAATTTCACTATATTATATATAATTTTTAAAATATAAAAAATGAAATGATAAGAAAATACTCTATCATTTTTCTTGTTTTTAATTTTAACATTTTCTTTAATTGTTAAATGATCTTTATTTTTTTATTTTCAAGAGTTTATGAATAATTATTTATGTCACAATTAATAGTTAATAATTTATTCAATAACTTTGAAGTATTTAACTTTAGTATATTATTTTATTATCTAATAATATTCTTATAGGCTTCAAACTAAGGGGGTGTTTGTTGCTTAATAGTATAAGTATTAAATCATTTTTTTTTTAATATTGTATTTCTATCAAGCATTAAGTTATTGTTTGTTTTTTATATGCTTAAAATCAATATCTTAAATATATTAAGAAAAATAATTTATGTCGGTATTTGTTTGTGTAATGGTGATATAAATTTATTATTATAAATATTTGGTTTTTTCTAATAATACAGAAATATTTGATTAAAAGAACTCAAATAACTCAAAATTTGTAAAGCTAATAATTTCCATGTTTTTTCTTTAAGAATGACTCATAATGTTTAAAAATGACATTTTTCATTTTAATGTTTACTTTTATAAGAAAACAATGAATGTGTTTTTGTCAAGATTAGGTAAAAAATTAGTGAATGATTAGATTCGAAAATTTAGTTTTCAAAAGGTCTTTTAATCAAATCACCCTTAATATTATTGATAAAATAAAAAATATTTGTGTAATATATATATATATATATATATATATATATATATATATATATATATATATATATATTACCATTTTTACAAAAAAAAATTAAAATAATAAAACTATTATGATAAATAATGCATTATTATCATTCTTCCAAAAATGATTATTTTATTTATTTATTTTATATAACTGAAATAAAATATATAAAATTAATAACTTAAAAAATAATAGATTAATGAAACCAAAATTAAAAATATTTCATGTTTTTAAAATATTTTGTGTGGAGTTTAAAATATTTTAAAATATTTTGTACATTTTCTAAAATATGGTTTTTTCTATTCAAGAGAGAATTTAAAAAATTCAAATAAGTTATGCAAAAATGAGAAAACAAACTATATAAAGTCTAAAAGCTATTTGCTTTCAAACCAAAAAAAAAGAAACAAACGCAACTAACTTTTTTTTAAAAAGAAAATTACTTATTAGGACATATGGAAAGTTGAATTGCTCATGAGCTTGGTTGGCATAATTAGGAATTTTCAACTTTTTTTTTGGAAAGACAAATTTCATGGATTACATCTGAACATATAAACCAAAGTGCTAAAAACATTAAAGGATAACATAACATCTAGGTTAATAACAAGAATAAACGGGCTCAGTACTACACAATTAGTAATCCTAAGATGCCTAGAATAACTAAAATTTCATATCTCAAGTTTGAATAAGTATACTAACGAATAAGGATTTGATATCATTTATTTGTCGAATCGAAACAGTGTTGCCGTATGAATCGCCCACACGAAAACCAATAAACAAATCAACTATCGTATGATGACAACCACACACCCCAATAAGTCGGCAACAAAAACACAAAAAAAACAAAGGAGAATAAAATGAAAACTCATATCAGATGGAAGAAACCACTTTATTATGAGAGAAAGTCTAAATATGAGTGGACGAACAATGGAATGGGTGATTTTAGGCCAAGAAAGATAAAAAAAAAAACCACTACTCCTTTCTAATGGGGATGAAAAGAAAGAATAGAAGGAATTAGGGTTTCTAGAGGAGATGAGAGGAATATTAAGTTATGTTTAGGAATTTCAAACTTGATTTTAGTTAGGTTACCAAAATTTTGTTTAATTTGACTTACACCGTAAAGGAAATAATAATAAAATATTTTAATTACAAAATGTCAAAATATGGTATAAAATGATAAAAATATTAAACATAATTAATTTCAAACTGAAGTTAGTAATATTTACTTTTTTGTAAAGGTAAAAAACCTCGAAGCTTTCCTAAAATAACCCACTTACACCTAAACTTTTTTTTCACTAAATAGTCTCCCACACATTTTCTAAATTCAGAGCTCAAATTAGTTTCGCCTTAACTTTGGGCGCAATGTCAAACGCACGTTACATTGGTTATCAACCAAATATGTAAACAAAGATGACAATTTTTTTCCTTTAATTACATTTTGCAGCCTGTTTAATTAAGGGAAATCAAAAGCCCTAATTTCATCTCTACCAATTTCTTCCAAAATACAACCTTCAGGCCATAGACAACCCTAGGTTTTGCTTCGATTCTCTTTAATTCTGCTTTTTTCTGACAAATGTCTCTTTTCCAATTAAATATCGCTTCTGGATAATACGATAGAACCAACATCACTCCGGTAATTTCTTCTTCCATTTGTAAATACGTTTTGTGTTGTGTTGGCACTTAAACTTTCACTAGTTTGAGTTGTGTTCATTTTCTTCCATTTGTATTGTTGTCCACTGGTTTGTGTTTATCAATAACAACAATTTAACTAGGTTTGAGGATGTTAAATTAACTTATTTTTAGTTTTCCATGGTCCTTGTTTTGTGTTAATTTAATATGGTAAAGTGTTTTGTGTTAATTTATTTGGGTAAAGCTATTGTTTATTGAGTGTTTTATTTTAAATGGCAGCATGGAAGGGCATGTAGATGTTTATATGTGATAGGGTTTGAAAAATAAGGCTCACAGGCCCACTCGCCAGGCCCAAGAAAGAGGTAGTCAACGAAACACCTCCCTGTGTCCCTATGCTAACCCAAAAATGAGAGCCCCACCCGCTTATCCCGGGCTGGATGATAATAGGGTAGTTTGAAAGCCTACGCCCACAAAACCAACCGGTCCTTTCACAGGAAAATAGAATAATCCCCAATAATCGCTCTGATTCCTTCAACCGTAAACTAACTACCAAGAAGGAAAGAAAGATAATTCAACATATACGGTACTCATCACGCAAATCATTCCGATCCCTAATGTATAAAGGAAAGCATTATCCTAAATAAATCGCTTCTTTCTATATCCTCTTTACCGAATCCAATACCGATAAAGGCAAGTAATACTCCATCCAATGAGAAAGAATCCTATTCGCCATCCTACCGTGGAAAACATATACTATAAATAAAGGTCACCCCATCGTGAAAGGCAACGCTAAACATACGCAACACATCTCCGCCCCAAGCAGCCCACTCCTTCTCAGCAGCAGAACCATTTTAGCACCCAGCGCCGCCGGCGGCCTCCTCGCCACTTCTTTCTTAATTTTTTGCAAAGGAGTACCACGTCCAAGTCTCGTAGACCAGCCTGAACAGTTAATCCAGTCCCGCCCAACGACACCTACACGCTCCGTGCCCCAGCCCGTTGAAAAAGGTACTCATCGGGCCAAGGCCACACTGGAAGTCCAGATGCTCTTTACAAAATAGCAACCGATTTCTCGCCACAAGATGGTATCAACCCGAATAAAGCAGAAAGCAACGCTAATCCCACCAAGGATGTGATCCGCCAAAGCACGCAGCCACAATGTGACTCCTGACACATTAGAAGCAATGCAAGCCAACACGAACGAGGTGGAGGCGCCTCCACACCAACCAACGCCCGATGGAGAATTAACAACTCACCAGCATACAACGCCCACGAGATACAAGACAATCACAGAAGGTCAACTCTTCCTCCCTGCGATAAAGAACACACTCTGACATTCCCCGAGGCGCCGAAACAGGCAGAGTTCAGTCGGCCAGGCACGGACACACCGCCCCCCGGAGAGGAGGGCAACTGGCAACACTCTGGGCACGACAGAGGAACTACACCATTCCTCAACAAGGACTCGAGAACCATCAAGGGCAGAAAGCTCTGAGCTCAAACAAGAGCTCACCAGAAGGAGGTGGTAAGAGGATGCGCTCCCGACAATACGGACACCTGGGTAACAACCGAATCACCCTTCACAGCCGAGGTGCTTAATTTCCTCTTCCAAAGAAAATTCAGATGCCACAGGAAGCATTCGAATGTGTCAGTGGGATCCGATCATCTCAACACTTACAAAAGCAAACGAATTAGCTGTACGGTACAAGATCTCAAAAGTGAGTAGAAGCATTATCATATTGCGCGTCTCACTTAGCCTAGTTAGTTTAATAAAGTTTCCACCGTCAATCTCCTCATTCAGAGAGTTATCCATTGCATCGTCACTCTATCAGCTGCCAGATGTATGTGAAAAGCCAAGTTATCACCAATGACCATCGGGCAGAACGAAGAAAGCCCGAGGTCTTATGTGTCCCAGATTCAATGGTCGAGTCTCTAAAGGTAGATATGGCCTCTGACGAGAGGCCTGGCACATCACGCATCTCATTGCCGGGGCTAGTGGATTGGGCCGAAAAGACTCGATGTTTTCCGACCCCAAAACCCCAAGCAAAGCGATATCGAGGTGCTCACAAAAGCGTAAAGATATTAACTGAAGAAGCCTCACATTCAAAGAAAGAGTAGAACCCATCCACTCATAAAAGAAAAGTTGGGATGTATGCATAACGAGGACGAAGCCCCCAAAAGACGTGAATCCATCGAGTCTCCAAAGAGGGACTCGAACTGGCCCCGAAAGGCTGGAACCTCAAAGATCGCCTTTCCAGCCCACCACAACCTCGGAAGACGACGACATTATCTCCGTCTCACGATTCACCCCCTTAACAACTTCGCATCGCAAGTCCCGCGCGGCACGAAACGAACAGCTCCCGAGGTGGCCAACCTAAATGAAGTCGATCCCCACAGAGACAACTTCAGTATCAAGGAGTTCCATTGTGGACTACTCTAGTACCGCAGACCTGACGACCGCATACAACTCAAGAGGGAAATGGGGAGTACTTATCACTGGCCACGGCACTCCGACGCCCACATCCCCCGAACCGCCCCGTAACTGCTTCGTAACCAGTCCCTGGCCAAAGAACCACCAATCTCAAACAGACGACAACTCAACACCAACAACCCCCAGAGAAACCAAGCGTGGATCTCAGGAGGATTCAGAGGAGGGGAATCCAATTCAGTTTCTGAAGGCCCATCTCGCGCAAAGATCAGTCGAAGAAAGATAGCGGAAATACAGCAAGGTCCAACCACGCGCCGACACGGCCCATCACATTCTCTCGATCGACCCGAGGGACGCCAACACTCTACGATTTAATCTACTGTAGTTCGCTAGCCAGGCCAACAAAAATGCGCCTTCATCGGTCCTGCCGACAACTGGAGTTCGGGCCAGACATCATCTTCGCACGCTTACAAGACGGGCATCTAGCGGAGAGACTGGAACCCGCCAACACACATCCGCGGTTCGTGAAGGTGGATACTCGCTCAATACAACTAGTACCACCACCTCGGGAGATCCCCTGCCAGCAACACACATCAAGATTCTCATCAGACGCCCATTCGCCTATAATACGCAGCCAAAGTGCATCTCTCTCAATGCAATAAAAGCCATCCCCTCCGCATACCACATGATGATCAAGTTTCCCACCGTAAGCAGAGTAGGAATGGTTCGAGGAGATCAACGAAAGGGCCGGTGGAATGCTACTCAAGATCCATGAAGCGTAAAGCGGTTAACAACATATACATGGACGGAAGCTCGACATGCTACGACGAGGTGCTCACCCGACCAGCCCTCGCTAACTAGAACCCAGATCGCCGATGATCTAATCTTAAACATCTCGCCATATTCGCCTGCCAGCGTAAGACCTCAAAGCCTCCTCACCCATTTTTCGGTGACGTAACAAAGACGCCTTCGATGGGTTAGCGATAATGGAGTGAATCAATTCTACAAGAATCACCATAGTTGAACGCCAACCCATCTTTCAAGCCAATCAAACAAAAGAGGAGGAGCCGCACGTAGTTGACAAAATCCATCAACAGGAGGTCTACAACCTCCGCGTAAGCGATCGCGGAGGAGTATCCGGCGGTCGCCAAAGTCGCATTTGTCAAAAAGAGAAACCGCGCGCGACCAGACGACCACCGACGTCAACAAAGCGCACGCTCCTCGCCTGAGACTCATCGTGAGATTCCCTTTGTCGAGGATCGACCTCATCGTAGATGCCATAGCAGGCCATGAACTCCTTAGTTTTATAGACGCCTTCTCATTTACAACGGGGTCGATATGGATCTAGGCGACCCGAAAAGACCTCGTTACGTCAGTGCGGGGAACCTATTGTTATCGTGTCCAGTGCCATTTGGAGGCTTCAAAAGCGTAGAGCTACCTATCAGTTTGGTGAGCGGATGTTCGACCCGGAGATAGGCACAATTGTAGGTGTACATAGATGACATCTTGTAAAATCCACCGCAGTGAACCATCATAGCTCATATCAGAGGCGTTCGGATCACGAGAAATTACAACGCAGGCCCGAATCCGGCCCGAGTGTGCGCCAGTTATCGGTAGGAAAATTCACGGGTTTCATAGTCAACCAGGAATTGAGGCAAATCCGGACAAAATAAGGCTGTACTTTCGACGTACCGCCATGCCAATTATAAAGGAAGTCCGATAAATGGAAGGATTCTTTGCCTTAAGCGGGTCCATTATCCGGGCAAGTGATAAATGCGACCCTTTTCTTTGATCACGAAGGCTGCTGATGGGATCACAGTCTGCGAAGAAGCATTCTCGACTTTAGAAACATATTAAGCTCCTCCATTCTAGTAAGTCCCTGTGAAGGGAGCTCCTCCTCTGCTCTTAGTTGTATAAGACTTCTCGACTAAATGATCCTCGTCAAGGCAAAACGAGTCACGGCCACCCAGGTTCTGTGCAGCCAAGGCTCGAGGCGGAGGAGAGGTACCAGGATGGAGAAATTAATTTTGGCATTGTGCTTAGCGGCTCCAGGCTTCATAACCCGGGCTCATACCATAGAAGTTCCAATGGAATGCAGATGAGCGAGTGTTACAAAAGCCGAGACCTCAGGGTGTGAAGTAGGCCATAGAAATTTGTGAGTTCGACGTAGATACAGCGAAAACCCCTCTGATAAAAGGCGAGTCTTAAGCGGAAGCCGTCGCCAAATTCACCTCGGTGGAACACCGCTAAAACATCAAACGGCCGACCTCCGCTGGAAACTCTCTGGCGGTGGAGCCTCAAATCACCTGAGGAGGCGACGGGTCTAAATCTGAGCCTCGGGAAGATGACAATTGATGCACGCTTTCGATTGGTTCAGCCTCCGCTCCCAACGAGCAGTGTGGGGTGCGTCATATGACCTCAACCTGCGCTATTCTTTGGAAATTAATGTTAAGTCTGAGCTCCCACAGGGTGTTGTGAAATGGAAGCGAGGAACCTACGAGGCCCGAAAGTGGAAGGATGATCCTATACACTCAAAGGTGAGGATTTGATGAAAATTAAATCTTGGTTGGTCAGGACCTTCCCTGGGCGAACTCCGAGTCGGCCCCTTTGTGTGGCCAAAGTTAAGCGGCGTGCCAGAGAGACTCGACGGTCGGCCACCTTCTGAATGCTAAGTGAGGCCACTGCATGAGATCTGTGTGGAGGCAGGAGTAAGGTCAGGCGGTCCGGATGGACTAATTTTGGTTCTCTCATGGACTTCACCCAGTGATGAAAGCGACCGAAGTAGGTTGAGGTCGACTGGATTACTCATCTGAGGAGGCTTGTACGGCGAGGATTCTTCACTTTTCCATCTGCCCAAATGCACCGGGAAAGATCTGATACCAGCGCAAAGGGAAGTACGAGAAGGTATATGCGGAAATCCTTGAATTTCGGGCATTGCTTGAAGGTCTTGAGACAAAAGGATACTCTTGGCCCTGTGCTGAAACCTTAATAAACTGGTCGAAATCGAGATGCGAGCATGCCCGAGATCTCACGCGCCTCCCATAAGCCCCTTGACATCGATCGAAGCCGGCGCTCGACAATGGGTTAGACATGCGGGACCTGCCGCTGGGAAGGGCCGAAATGCCAAGTCATCATCGTCGCGATGGATTACTTCACCAGAATTAAGTGAAATGACCTTTGGCCACAATCACCGAGCGAAGATCTGCAATTTGTGGCGAGCTAAATCATATCTGGGTTTGGTATCCCGAGGCCGTATGGAATAGCAACAATTTGACAGCGCGAGTTGAGATTTACGGCCGAGCTCGGAATTAAAATTTTATTACTCGTCTCCGGCACATCCAGCGGTCTAATAGAGACCAGTCACCACTTCAGACCATAGGCGGCACAGAGACTAAGTGGGAAGATCTTAAGGAAAATGGAGCAGAATACCTCCAGGGGTGCTATGGGCCCTCTGGAATGACCTTGAAATCAGCCTTGGGGAAGCCACATTTGCCTAGCCTTTTTGTAAATGCAGCGGCCACATCCAGGGATTGGATTAAAGTCCACGAGTTAAAGTTAGCAACGATGGAACACAATGGCAGGGCTCTTGATAAATTTGGATCTCTTAGATGAAAAGCATTGGCGGTTTCACAAGGAGTGAAGGTATCAAAGGAGGCAGTACTACAACCAAAAATTCAAGCCTGGAGCTACGTAGTACTGGGGTGATCTAGTCTTAAAGAAGCTCTGCGACTGGAAGGAATCCGGCTGGAAAACTAGGCCCCATTTGGGAGAGGCCCTACATCCTTATCTCAGTGGTGGGACCCAGGCAACCTCCCCAGGCTCTGGGCGGGAGGAAGGGAAGAGTTCTGCATCACGCTTGGAATCTGGAACCTCTTGGCGATTTTATCGGTAAGTAATGGTTTATAATCTAAACTAAGCATTTATCGTTTTCTAATGTGAGTTGAGCATTCTGGATTATTTTGTTAGGCGTCTGGAACTGACTCTGAGACCATATTTTCCAGGAAAAATTACGTATGAGCTGAGAAAGTTCATGGTGCAAAGAAAAGTCTATCTTTATTCAGTCAGTTGTTCTAATTACAATCGTTCAGATCCTTCGATTACATCTCTTAGGCACACAGTGTGGTTCCCTCAAAAAAACTGGGGAGAAGAAAGGAAGGAGTGGAAAATAGGAAAACCAGGGATGGAAGAGGTTTACATTGCGAAAGAGGGAGAAACAGATGTGGAAGAAAAGAAGAAATAAAAAGGGGAGAATGGATGGAAGAGAAAAAGAAGAAAGGGAAGGGAAGAATGAGGAGAGGAAGGGAATAGGGAGAGGAAGAGAAGAAGAGCGGAAATAATGAAACGACACAAGAGAATGTAGCCCTCTAGGGACACATTCCATGCGAAGCTAGGGGAGATAACAAACTCATGCAAAGGGAGGCCAGGGCTCTTGACTCAGCTGACGAAGTCCATATGGCTGGAGCCAGATCTTGGGTGGATCCAGCGAGAACTATCTGGCCTCTGGCCTTCATGGCATGATTGAGTCTTGCTGGGAAAATGGAATATCAGGTTTATCCATGAAATAAAGCGCCATTCTCAAGAGACTGACAGCGTAGAATTTAGCATATGACGTTTAAATTCTCATAAATCAGCATTAAAGACGCTGCTTACACCAGAAAGTCAAAAGTGTCGAATGGCATGCCACACTTAGCGGCCACTTTTGGCAGGGGTTCCATCTACTCTGCCAGGTGCTGACCTAGGTCAGTGACTCGAGGTGGATCGCCATGAAGCCTCGGCCTTGGGAGCCAGTGGCTCACTTTAGTGAGTTCATCTCTACTCTTGCCTGAGGCCACTATGACCTAGGTCATAATAAATCATGAAGAACTGGATCGCCCGCTAGGCCTCAGTAGCTCAGACCCCGATGGCTCACTTGGCCAGGGTTCATGCTCTTCAGACCACTGTGACTGAGTCGAGATGTTGTTTGGATGTGTAAGGCCTCGGTAGCCGGAGCTGACCGCTCACTTTGGCGGGATTCGTCTACCACTGCGCACGGTACGCGGCTAGAGTCGAAGATCATTTCAGGCTAGATCACCGCTGAGCCTCAGTGCCGGGTTGATGGCTCACTTTGAGCGGGTTCGCTCTCTGCTGGATTAACCGACCTAGGGTCGAGTTAAAGCTCGGTGGATCACCCTGAGCCTCGGCGGCCGAACTGGTGGCGCTGGCGGGGTTCATCTACTGCACGGGCCGCTGACTGGTCGGATCATTCGGTGCAGTTGCCACTGAGCCTGTTTGCCTGACAATGGCGCTGGCCGAAGGTTCATCCTACTGCCACGGGGCCACCACGTACTGGATTGATCATTTCGGTGGTACACAAGGCCTGGTGGGACTGTGGCTCCGCGATTCGTCTACTGCACAGACCCACATGACCTAAGAGTGGGGTCCAGTAAGTGGGGATCGCCACTAAGGCCTGAGACCCCGGGTAGCTCACTTTGTGGGTTATCTGCTCTACCCGGGCCGTCACGGCTAGGGGTCGAATCGGCTCAGTTGGATGCCAGTGAGGCCTCGGCGCCGGGCCGGTGGCTCTTTGGCGGGTTCCATCTCTACTGCACGAGGCCACCACGGCCTGGGTCGGATCATCAGCTCGGGTGGATCTCCCATGAGGCCTCGTGCCGGAGCCCAGTAGCTCACTTTGGCGGTTAGTCTACTCTGCACGGGCGGCATGACTGGGAGTCAGGTCGCTCGGTGGAATCGCAATGAGCCTCCCGGTGCCGAAGCCCATTGCTTTCGCTGGCCCAGTTCGTCTATACGCCTGCAGGTCATACAACTAAAATTGATTGGCTCGAGTATATCGCTGACAGGAAGCCTGTTGCCCGACCCGATAACCACTTTGTGAGTTGATACACTGCAAGCGAGTTAATGCGGCCTATGACTCGAATCGGCTCAAGCTATTGACCCATGAGGCCTCAGCGCGAAGCCAATGACTCGGAGTTTGACGACCTCGACCATTCTACTCAGGCCATGCAGGCTAAAAGTCTGATTAGTGACGGGTAGCCCGGCAAACCATCGTGGCCGGTTCGAAGAGCTGACTTTCAACTCTACGTGAGCTGTCTGGGGAGTTGGATGGACCATGTTGAGTGCCGAATGTATCATGAGAAAATGGGTACGAAGACGACGGCGATGACAAAAAAATGAATGTTCTGGTGCGAAGAAAAAGGCTACACTATCATCTGTGAAGATTATACATCGAGAAGGGAAGTAGGCCTCGATAGGGTATCGGGTCCTGAGAGATTTGCGGAAAGACTCATACGCCTCCTCGTCGCTAGGAGAGTCGAAGTTTGCATCCTAGCTGGATAAGCGTTAGCGACCTGCTGGCGAGCCACTGAAGCCCGCTGAGTGCGGCGGTCCTCAATCTTTCTATAGCCGTCCTCTTTGACGACGAAAGTTATTCTTTGATGGGACCCATGCGTATGACACTCCTCGATCAAGCGTTCGCGGTGGCGACCTCTCGGTAGCCTCGCGGCCGAGCCATGTCTGCGTCGTCTTATCACGCGGTTATCTTTGATTGCACCAGCAGTTCTTCCTTAGACTCCGAAGCTCGCCCAGGATGTAAGGAAACTCATCACAACCATCCCCGAAGTTCATATTGGGCGATTGCGGCCGTCCTAGCCTCTGGCAAGTCATTTTGTGTAGCCTGCCAGATCATCCGAACCTCCGAAGCTCGCCTTGGTAGCTCGGTATGTCGGGCCTCATCTTCCTACCTCGGCCCAGAACGCAGTAGCGTCTCTTCAAATCAGATTTGAGCTTCACTGCCTCCTCGGTCATACGTTGCACTTGACCCCGCAACTCAGACCGCTCAGATGTGAGGGAAGCCACCCTCGCCTTGTAAGCCCGGGCCACTTTGGCATGACTTTCGTTTAGTTTGGCCTTTTTGGCCAAACCCTTCAAATGAGTAGCCACCTGCACACCCAGCATAGAATCAACATCCAATGCAAGTTCGACACTCAACTCAAAATGGAATCAGATCGACAAGGTGATGGGAACTTGGAGCGACCCCCAGAGATAGGGTCAGCCTCATGTGGGCGGCCCTTTTCGACCTCTTGAGATCAAATCCTTAGAATGGGCGAAGCTGCGCTGTCGCGAGTTAAACATTGAGAAAGAGTCCCGATCTCGCGATTTGGATTCGGATCTTTCCTCCTCAGCTCTTAGCCGCCGAGAAGGTGGCCTAACACTCGCCGTTGGCGGATTCGAGTGATAATGGGCATGACCACAGCTTCTCAGCGGCCACCCAGGGACCTTTTGCGCCGCGACGGACCCGAAGCAGGGCTGCGAACTCAAGCTGGCAAGGCCTCGGCCAGGACATTGCGTCGCTGATTTGATAGAGTGGGCGCCATTCGATTTGGCGTCGCAAGTCTGGTGATTCGATACTCGTTTCCGCGGGCCGATTCGATGTGGGCCAGTGTTCTGCCGATGCCCGGCGGGCTGTGACTCGTGGGCGAGCGGCGTGATCGACCTCTCGTTCGGACAAGACCGCGACCGTTCGTCCGGGTGAGCGAGTTTCAATGCATCGATCATCCGAGGTGCCGTGTTGATCGATTCGAGCACACACAAAAGCATAGGCAATGGGTAAATACCCTGATGACCTCCACACAAGTTATACCATGAGAATGAACACTCCACGAAGATTCTGAGGAGTGGTCAGGCCACAAGACGCCCGAAGTGTCGTCCTTGTCGAGAGGGTTATATTCCCAAATTCCGTATATGAAAGTAGCGTCCGCCCACAGCACTGTGGGGAAGAGGAGATGGAAATCACCGAGGGCGCGAGCGCTGAAAAATAGAAGCCCTCGCGGTCTCCTTCAGACTAAAAAGAGTAAAGGAAGCGAAACCCTTTTAGGGACCACCAGGCCCCTGTCCTAAAGAAAACCAATAGACTAACCAAAATACCTGACCATTGGGCGCCAGGAGTTGAGAAGGACGGGACATTGAAGTCTTTGCAAGCCACTTTTTATGAAGGGATCACGGAGGAAGCGGGCCATTATCGAAGAGCCCGATTCGATACGCCATCTTGAGCCACGAAGCCACATAAGGGTCAAACGTGAGGACCACACTCCAGTACAAAGGGCGATGCTTGTCTGGCCCGAGTGGCCCCATATGAGAGGCCCAGGCCTTGCTTAGGCCCCACGGTTAAGCATCTTTGAGCAGCCAGATCTTGGTACTCCAGGCCCTCCGGGATGTTGTCAGTCCCTTTCTCACCACCACCATCCCGCGTGGAAAGAAATGCTGGGGCATCTCGAAGTTCCAACCATTTGAGCGGTCGGAGCTAGTTATGGTCGTCAGGCAAATGACGTGAAGAGTCACCGCCCGATGGCAGAAGAAGAAGCGTAGGACCCGTGATGAAAATAAATAGTAAGCCAGAAACTTGGCCAACTTCAACCTAGCCTGTTAAATATCATTTCGAAAAGGGCAAAGGGAGATAAAACGGCGGACCGAGTCTGATGAAAAAGCTATCGAAGGCGCGGAAAAGACTGCGCGCAGGTTCGGATAAAGACTAAGAAGAAGGAAGTCAAGACTCGCTAAAGCGAAAGAAAATGTCTACCGGGATCAAGGCACACACAAGATGAGGAGATGTCTGAAAGAAATGAAGAGAGAGCTGAAGAAAATTTAGGGGGAGAAGTGAGAGCGCGAAAAGCGAAATAGAGTCAATCCATTATCCATAGAGACCTTATGACCGGTGACCAAGCCTTAACCCGACCCAGGCGGACACGTGGAAGTGCACCGTCGAGGAAATGTTGCGTCACACACGTACACGATTACCTGAGAGTGGGGACGGTGATAGGGTTTGAAAAAATAAGGCTCACAGGCCCTTTCATGAGGCCCACTCGCGAGGGCCCGAAAGGTCGACCGGCCAAACACAGTGTAGCAGTAGAGGCCCGGACCCGGCATCACGAAGGATGATAACGGGGTAGTTAGAGCCATATTGCCAAACCCAGGCCCGAATCCTTTCAATGGAAAATGAATAATAATCCCCGATAACGTCTTATCCTTGAGTCGAACTAAATCACCGTGAGGAAAGAAAGATAATTCGCGTCTGTGACTCGTCATGCGGTCCAATGAGATCACGATAAGGAAGGAAGATTATAAATAGCTTGCTCTTTCTATCCTTTCACAAGAATCAATACCGATAAAGGCCAAGTAATACCCATCCCGATGAGAAAGAGATCATTCGCGTCCTCTGGGAAAACATATCTATCATCTGAGTGCTTTACATTGGTGAAGGTCACGCGAACATACGCGACACATTCGCCTGCAAGCGGTCCATCTTTTCTCGAAAGAATGACTTAGGCATCGGGCGGCCTGAGCGAAGCCCTCGCCCAGGCCTCGGCTAACTCTTGTTCTTTGCGGAGGTACCACGTGCAGGCACGCCAGAGCCAACCGCTGCGACAATCCCTACTTCAGCCGGGTCGGTCCGGGGCTGCGGACCAACCCAGCGAGTCCGGTCAGGCCCCGACGTGACCACCGCTCCGGCCGAGTTCCGGTTGAAAAAGGCATTATCAATATGCATCATGGTGGTAGATGGATTATGGATCGTGTATTAATTTATGTTGGAGGAGATGCACACATTGTTGAGGACTTTGATGTAAATTTTCCATCCATTATTAGTGTTAAGATATACCTGCAAATCACGATTGGGTTATAAGATGAAAGTGCGATTTCTCTCTTGAAACTAGAATGGAGATGAATGATGGTCTTTTCTTAGTTCAGGATGATAATGGGATAAGAAAGGTGTTGAGTAAAATAAATTCAAACACATATGTGGTAGAATTTTTTGTAAACCATGAGATTGATGCTCTGTCTTTGCACATGATATATTGGCTATTAGTTATGACATAGATCCTCCATAACTTAATCAAATTGACTAAAAATGATGCCCGATTTCAATGTTAATGAAGTTGCAAATGAATGTGAAGTTTTATCACGCCTTTATGGAAAAGGAAGGCGTTGGAAAGTAATGAGTCTGAAGATGATGATGTTAGTTTGGAGTGAGGTGCAAACGGTGAGACTTTGAAGAAAGTAATAGAAGATGCCATTGGTAATACCATTATGATGTTTGATGATGAAGAAATCCACGCTAAGAGGCACATCAACTCGTTTCAATGTAGAGACCAAAGACCTTACTTCCAAGCTTGGGAATGACATTTCGAATCTACGGTGAAGTTAGGAAATCTATCACAAAGTAGTACTTCTAGGGGAGTGACATTGAAATATGTGAAAAATGAAAGAAATAAAATAAGGGTAAAGTGTGAAGACCAATGCCCTTTTGTCTTATTGGTGTCAAAAGACAACAATAACCTTGGACTAGTTGTAAAAACTTTAGTTCTAGACCATAACTTTAGTTCTTGAAAATCATGCCTACAAAATTAAAGACATGAAAAAGGATGGTGAGGAAGAATTAAGGGCGAATTTTAGATACCAAGCACAAGCGAGCAAGGAGGATGGTGTTGGATGCATTTTATGGGGCTTTTACAACTGAATTTTATGAGTTGGAAGCTTATACTGATGAGTTGTTAAGAAGCACTCCAAGCTTTACAGTGAATGTGGAGATATGTAGAGATGATCTAAAAGAGCGGAGAGAATCTTTATTTGTTTGAATGCCTGTAAAAAAAAGATTGAAGGTAGGTTGTAGGCCTATTATAGGCCTAGATGGATGTTTTTTGAAGACTAAGTTTAAGGGTGAACACTTTGTTACTTTAGGAAGAGATAGGAATGAACAAAATTTTCCTATAGCATGGGCTTGTGTGAAAAGTAAACAAATTAAGATTAAGGTTGTTTCTATTTTATTCTACTAAAGGAAATTGGAATTAGAAGATAGGAGCTAATTTACTTTCATATTAGATATGCAAAAGGTATTATACTACCCACTATTTTATTATTTATCTTTATGTATGAAGGATTTGAGTTATTTATATGTTTTTTGTTGCATTTTAATGCAAGGTTTAGTTAATGTTATCATTGATGTATGTCCTAAGGCTGAGCACAGATGGTGTGCACACCATATATTTGCAAATTGGTCTAAGAGACATAGGGAAGAATGAAGAGGCAATTTTGGATAAGCGACTTGGTCTGAAAGAAGAATTTGTTAACAACATGAGGCAACTTGGAGAGGTGAGTTCAAATGCTGCAAAGTTTGATGGCTATGCCTTCTCGGGTCAGGCCAGTTTGGTGGGTCCAAACCAAATCCGGGATGCCACTAAATTGTGATGCCCCCAGTTGGGGCTCGGTGTCATTTTTTTTTTTTCCATTTATAAACTTATAACTTTAAGCTTGTTTATTCATATAATGTTAAACATTTTACTTGTATTATATTATTGTGATTTCGAAATATACAAGCTCCATATATGGAAGTATTCAACATTTACCATATTACATTGTACAAAAGAAACAAAGACTATTACATATACAAAATATACCAAAAAGTCTTCTAGTGGGCCTCTAACTATGTGTTGACCTTGGAGGCTGATGTGGATTGTCCCGTCCTCTGTTTTCTTCTCCTGTACCTATACGGATGAAACACCCGTGTTAAGCTTATAGCTTAGTGGGAATAACACGTGGACAACCACTAATAAGAGTCATCTCACTTTACACATTTACATATACATATAACATATCCTTATACTTATATCATATACAGTATATATGTTCCCATACCTATAATTTACATGCTTATGCAATCCTTATACTTTCTTATCATATCATGATTCATTTAGTCGTTTACATTTTCTTCTTGTCAAGATATACTTGTCCATGTTTACATATCATCACATAGCATTCTGCTTCTCATATCATGTCATGTACTTATCATTTTGAATCATTTGCATATGCCCATCATTTTTGTTTCATGTTTATGCCTCAAACCATAGAAGTGGTTAAAAGGAAACTATAAAAGGGCGAAGAAGCGCATTATCATTATCTGAATGGCGACCATCTATAAGGGCCCAGTGGCATTATCATTATGCGAGATAATGAAAATCTATAAGGGCGAAGAGTGTATATAGCGTGAACTAAGCAGGGCCAACTAATCAGGTATGTTGGACTTATTTTTTCCTAATAGGCATGCTCGTCTATCCCTCTACTAGGTTCTAAGCGGACAATCCGATTTATATTTTCATATTGATTTTCCCTTATCTCATATTCCCAAATAATTGTATTTATTCGAGGTAATCATATACGATATTTACAACCATGTATTGTATCTTTGCATTTTCTGCTCATTATATGCATGAATAACTTCTTAGTTTACCATGTATTCTTGCCGAACTATTTCTTATCATTCCAATATCAAAGATATATATGAATGGATTCTAGACTCGAAAAGGGCTTTCCATAGGGATTAAAAGACACAGCGAGTTGAGGCTGAAGAAGTTATGCAAATTGCAAGCCCCATTAAGAAATCGACAACTTACGGCCTTTAACTTTGTAGTAACAACGACCACTTTGGTTTTGTGTTTCGGACTTATTATAATAAATATTGTATCAAGCTATATATGGATGGATTCTAGATTCAAAGGTTTTCCATAGAGTCGAGAACACCCAAAGCGGAGTTCGAACGAAGGAGTTATAGCGTCAGTTGGAGGTTTGAAGCATTGTGCGAGGCTGCAATTGCGTGAAACCCGCAATTGCATACAAGTGTCTGAGAACTCACACGCAGTGCGTGAAACCCACGCTGGTGCGTGCGAGCTACAAATTTGAGCCCCGATTCTGATACGATAAGCGTGGCTTCGCGCCGTATGCGAGCTCACCCGGCAACTCGGCTGCCGGCTAATTTTTACCCGAAACCATCGAAGACGACCCTTGTCCATCGGCCCGCATTGTATCTTCAAATTGAGGCTGAGTATGCCACAAACACGGCACCAAAACATGCCAGCTTCTGGCGTAAAACCATCACCGCGATCAATCTCAGCATCACCCCAAAAGTATGAATAAAACCCAAAATTCAAAATGCTAAATTCTACACAAGGCTGATTAGTACCCAGTAGGTACAATATTGAGCATGACATAAGCGAGGTTTTATCACGCTTTTTATTGTACTAATCTGACTCCAGCTCTTCAAATTGATGCATTAGGGTTAGAAGCACCTTTCTGGTGCATTTTTGTAGCTATTTTAGTAGTTTGCGGTGGAATCACTTCCTATTTCTTCAATTTGACTGAACCACGATAGACTGGGCGTGTTAGAAGTGCGAAGTCAAATGGGAAGAGAGGTGAGGAGACCAATTATTGAAGAGAGACAAGCCCATTTGAAATTTACAGGGTTGCAAAGGGTGTGACACAAATTCGCTGAGTTGCGATTTCGCAACTGCGAACAACTACTCACACACTTTCCACTTGTTGGTGGTTTTATACAAGTTTTGCCATGTAATTTTGGTTCTTTAACACTTTGTAATTTCATATCTTTGAGCACCTATAAACTCGATCTTTGCTTGTAATCAAATCAACTTTGTAAACCGATCATCAGTTCAGCGACTTCCTCCTCTCTGCTTTGTTGGTGATTTTCTCACCTTCTCCCCCCTCCTTTCTTGCACTGCTTGGTTGCCAAACTTCACCGATGGCTCGTCAGGGATGCTTAATAATACCCCACTGATCCTTGAAGGAAGCATTAGGTGTTGTTTTTTGACAGCTGCATGTTCTCATGCTCTTCATGTTTGTGTGAGTATTTGTGCCTCTTCTCACCATAGGTTCAAAATCTCTTAAGCATGCTCTCTTTAATGTATTTGGCGAGCTTACTGGGTTGATTGGATGCTTTCACTATATCCACTGGACCGATTCAGTTATCTCTATTAGTTATCGTAGGGTAGTGTTTTTGAGATGTGTTTTTTCCTTTGTTAGGGACATTTACCTAATGAAATGTCTTTCAAAGATGAGCTCTTGGGTTTAGGTTTTAGCGAAATGAAGATCGGGTTCGGAAATGACTATATGTCATGCTCCCAAGCGAGATAAAGACCCCAGTACATGTTGGTTAACACAGAACCACGAGCCAGTGGCGAGACTTGGATTTCTCTTTTTAACTTTTACATCGGCTATTTTAGTTTGCAACCATTCACACACAACATTTCTACACACCTATAAATCGAGAAAACACCATTTTCAATGCCTTTGTAACTCTTCTCTCACGAAGAAAACCCATCCACATGTTACGACCTTAGAGCGGCTGTCTCTGATGGCTTTGCTCGTCGGTGTGAATCCTAGGCTATAAATTTTGTTGATTCCGAACACCTGCTTGGCAAAAACGAGATCAAATGGCGGATTCGCGAGGGATGGTTGCCTGGTGAGGAGAGAAAAGCGATAGACTTGTGATTCACATCACAGTTTTGATGCAAATCTCATTTCTTTTAATTTTTATCATTTTTACATTGCAGTTCAACTGAGGGATTTGAAAACTTCCTTCGCGAGGTTTGAAAACTTCCAACATGTGATGACCTTATTTTGATTTTAGTTAACCATAACCTTTTTGTTAGTTTTGTTTTGTTGGTCTCTTGATTTTAGTGTGATCATAGTAGCTTATGCAATGGGACGAAGCTCTTTATGGCGGATTGGAAGGCTAGGTGCTTGATTGAGGTTGTGAAGTTAGCACCGCACCAATCAGATGGAGACCCCACGAGAAGGCGTGAGCCAACAAGGGGTTCATCGAACGATGCATACGAGATAAATGAGGATCACATTCACCCACAGTGAGTGCACCCTCATGCATTATATCTATGAGAGGATGTAGCGTGAGACCTTATTTGGGTGCCCTGCCCGACTTTTCATGGTATGGAAAATGAAATCCATACACACATATTCGGAGATTACGAGAAGTTTACACGACTTTCAAAGGATAAGTGCATTTGATATGGACTTACTTTCAGTTTGAAAACATGACCCTCGAATGGGTGAGTGGCTTACTTTACTAAGGCGGGACCATCGGGAACTAAGAAATTTGAGCTGCGTAGGAATTCTTGAAGGGTTGATTACTCCGCCAGACCAACAAGCACAGGAAAGATCACCTTTGCGACTCATGACGGTGAGTTTTATCGGTGCTTGGAAAGGTATCTTGAAACCATCGGTGCCTTGCCTGTGACTTTGATGATACATGGATCTTTGGTGAATCATTTCTACGATGGAATGTCCCACTTTCATGAGCAACTCCCCAAGGGACCATATGTGGAGGGGACTTCCTTGGTAAAATCCTAGCCGAAATATGGACTTCTTGAGCTACGTGGCTGAAACATCCGAGAATGGATGGCCAGACTGAGAATTAGAGATAAAACCAGCGATGAAGCCAAAGGGAGGCATTTATTCTCGACGGAGGGGATGTGGAATTGAAGGCTAAATTTATCCCACTCGCGAAGGATGGAAGGGCTTGGGCATAGAAATCACCGGAGGTAAGGCGTGGCGGGGCATGCATGCCCTGTGACCCTGTTTTAATTGTCAATCTGCCCAGTCCTTAGCGAGGAGGCATTGTCAATTTCCCCCTCGGTGAGAATGATGGTTGAAAATGAAAATGTGGTGGGCGAAATAGGCCATAGCGATGCCTAGTATGGTAACACTTATAATCCCAACTAGAAAACCACTGACACGGCACGGAAGCCTAAACCTCTGTATATGTTCCACAGAGTACATCGGCTCTTGATATCGGTCCCTTTCTCAACAGCATTGTATGACCCTGACCTCGTCACACAGCCAGGTAGGCCCATCATGAATTTGAGCAAGGTGGTGGGGAATTTTGTGGAGGAAGCGAAGAAACTATCAATGCCGGATTAACCCAGAAAATATAAAGGTAAAAAGCTCCGTAGACCAATTGAAGGGCTTATGAGCCCAAATCAAAACTAATACCATGCGATCATCCATCGATGCTTTGAACAACCAGCCCACAGTGGAGAAAGGAGGTTCCCTCGGACACTTTGCCAATCATAGGAAGTGCATGAACTAAGCTTTCCAGTGAGCTGCGAGAAGGGATGAAGTCAAGCCATTATCACTTTAAGGGTGGTAGGAAATTGAGCAGTCGGTGTCGAGCTGTGGGAAAAACCATGAAACGAGGAGGAAGGGCTTTGTTTCCATATTCATTAAAAGGATTTGATGAAGAAAGCATGCCTCCCAGTTTCCCCAAACCCATGGAGGAAAAAGAAGGCTTCTAAGCAGAAGGCATCAGGGAAGTCTTGAGAAGTCGAGTGAACATTCCCACACTTGATGTGATCAAGCGGGTTCCATCCTATACTAAAATTTCTCTTAGGACTTATACCTGATCAAAAGAGGTTGGGCATTAAATAAGAAGAACCTTCGACTAAATAGTCGGCTCTATCATCGATGAAACCTTGTTGAAAATCCTGAATCCGGGATCCCGCCCATCTCAGTCAACATTGGGAGGGACACGCGCCAGACGAGAACCTTTGCTGGATTTGGGAGCGGTGTCAACTCTTTGCCATATGATATCTGGCTTAGTTCAGGTTTAGGGAAGTTTGAAACCTCCTTTGACATCCCACCATCCTTAGCGAGATCGATCGAATTTCTGTCTACAAAGGGGATAGTTGAGGATGTCTTGGTAAGGTGGGTAATTTCTATTATCGGGGTGGATTTTTGTGGTTCTTGTACGAAGCCAATGGCGAGAGAGCACTCACGAGAACATCATGCAGGAGGCAATTTTTTACCCGGCTAATCTTATAATCAAGCTGTCGGAATGGGATTTATCACGGCTCACCTTGTGACATGACTTTGGAGCTCAGCATTTTTCACTTGAGTACTTGAGGATAAGCCAGGCGGGGATAAGGAGCGGAAGTCGAGAAGAGTGCGCCTAAGTGCCTGGTGAAGGAAAAGTCGGTATTCATAAGCTGAGAGGAAAATTAATTTGAGAACCCGAGCGAGTTGATGAAGGATCAAGCCCACATCGGTCGGCCTTCACGCATGCATGCGTACCACCGGGAGGAGAGCGAAGGCTGAACTCGGCGCAGCACACCTCACTTTGCAATGGAGGAACCTCTCCTCCTTGACCCCCCATGAGACCTCTTATCAGCATCACAGGGAGTGGTTCCTCGGGAACTTGGGAAACCGCTCAAATTATAGATAGATTTTTGTTTTGTTTTTATTTCAATTTTTAAATTATGATTTTTGCTAATATCCTTTCTTGCCAAAATTTGTGAATTTTCTTATTTTAAACAATTCACTCATAATTTGGTCTTGTGTTATTTACAGTGCCACGATGCAGAGGGAGGGGGGGGGGAGGGAGACCAAATTTTCTGAGAATTTCGGGATGTGAAAGCCACCGCAACTGCCGAAAGTCGCAACTGTTAGCCTTTATTCATCTTCTCCCCTACCAGCTCTTTGTTTTTCTGCAACCCTCCATTTAGCTCGACAAAATTTTATAATCTTTTGAGCCATTCAATTAATGGTCATTCAAAAAGCCATTAATTTTCATATCTTCCCACCTACCCCTCCCTCACTTTATAAACCCTTGATCACTTCCGTTCTCAAATCACACTTCAACGCTGATTTCGGAAAAACCCTTTCCCTCTCAAGTTTGCTCTCCCTTGGGTCAAAATGGCAAAGACAAGAGGAGCTCACTCTTTCGGCTGCGGAGTGCACAGGGGAACCTCCCCACAAGTAAGATTCTCACTGGCGGGCTCATATAGCTGCTTGTGACCTGCTGTGCGATGGGTCCTGCGCCTTGACGGTGTGTTCGCGCGTGCCTCTTGCGTGCCCGCCTGATCTGTAGTGATCTTGCGGGGGAGCTCCTCCTCTGTGGCCCCTGCCCGGAGCGGAGATGTCATGCTCGGGTTGGAGCCTCCTTTGCGCCTGCATCCCGGAGGGCGAAGCCAGGAGGGCCTAACGAAGAGGCGGACTTCGGGACGGGGAGTCATCTGCCGGGATCGGTGCCACCCTCTCATATTAGAGTGTGAAGCCCAGTTTATCTCGACATCCACTTCATTGACCTTACTTCCTGCTGACCCCATCCAGGGAATGTGGTATGGCGGAGAGATTTCCATGGGGGAGGGTGTACTCGATCTCTCGGCATTTATTAAAACAGGACCCGAGGGCTACGGACTGGTACTCATGTCTGGCGGTGTACCATCTGGAGCCATTCATGGTGCGTCGATCTCTCTTATTATCCTCGGGTCGTCGACCGAGGTTCTCGTACGATGACATCGAGGCGAGAGAGCCAACCCGGTACTCTTCATTTTTCTATATCGGCGAGCCCGGGGATACTTGAGACCTCGATATCCTGGTACTCTCCATCTACCGGTGGTCTCGCGATGCGTGGGTTTATAGACAGTGGCCTCATCCCTCGACCAGGGAGATGGTTCGGCTTCTCTCTATGGATTGCTACGGTGGGTCGATGTGCATTGACTGACACCGCCGCGGTAATGTGTTTCTGATGAATCTGTTTTGAGATCTTTATAACTCCACTTATTATATTGTCTGAGAGGAGAGGAGCTATCTTGGGTGACTATATCGCATTTGGAGGAAATCTGCGGTTCAGCCGTAGTGATTGCCAACCTCATTATTCCATTTCGAGATAGGATCCACCGCCCAGAGATGCGCCCGACTGATCACACTCTTCTATTTCTCTTTGTGGTCAAAGTGCTTAAGCATGTCGGGTTCTAGGTGCAGGCCTCGGTGGAGCGTTGCGGCGTAGAGGCCACCCTTTCCATTGATCGATGGCGGGCCAGGCCTCGAGCTTTCCATCTTCCTCCTCCGGGATCAGACGAGGATGAGCCGACTGATGATAGTCCTCAAGGGGACTTGTCCTATAGTGACACACTTGGGGCTCAGGCTGGTTTCCATGATATCCTCCGTCTCTTGACTCCGGCCTTGCTCGGTGGCTCGACCGATTACCCACGAGGCTCAGATGCCTCTACGCCACGGACTTTGGGCCCGCGGCATTCCGGGTGTTGTCTCGCGGTAGAGCACCTCCCGCGTGACCCTCGCGTTATTTACCCTCTACGCGATGGTGGAGCGGTCGCACATTCTCGACCCGCGGCGACTTCATTGCGGCTTCACGACCACCGCGGTAGAAGGATGACCAGCACCCGAGTCATGCGGTTAGAAGGCCGCGGGACTCCACTACCTATCTCCGCCAGGCCGCTTAGAGCCTCGACTATCCACTTTATAGCGGGATCATTTCCTCCACCATCATTTTGTAGGCGCCTTGGATGTTGTGGTAGCGTGACATCGACCACTTCACAGTGACACCTCATTTGCCAGTGAGGATGATCCTTTCTTCGACCCGATTTAGGAGGTACCACTTCTCCGCTCTTTCTCGTTAGTTCACGGGACAGTTAATGTTAAATGATATTCATCATACCAATTAATAGTTTACTTGTACACTACATGTCCAGCAAAGCCCATTTTTTGTTTATGAAGAGGCTTGCTGTTTACTTCTCTTTGCAAAAGTCGAAAATTTTGTAAATTCACATTGATATATATTATACAAATCTATTTTTCTAAACTTTTGCATTTCATTTTGGCCCTATATTGTTGTTGTGACTATATGCCTTTCTGACCAAGTTGAAAAGTTGAAGCCTTCTCATGATACCAAAATCACTTTGAGAATGGTTCCATGTTTGATTGAATTTTGGTTAGTTGAAGACCACAGTAGTACCCCCTTGTCTTCCACCATTCTCTAGCCACACAGTTCCACATTAGTTTCATCAATGATTGAAATTTTGCATTCCTTGTACTTCTAAGCGGCCTTAGCATCGTTGAAGGCCCATAATAGATTAAGGTTTCCTTAAGAAAGAAGGCCAGTAGCTCTTCCAGTGAAAAGAAAGGAAGTCAGAAAGAAAAGAAAGGGGCAAGTAAAGTCAGTCACTTTGCCTTGAAACGAAACACGGTCCGAGTGCAGCGAAATCCTTTGAAGCCTTGCTGACCAGCTGATTGGGAGTCAAACTTAGTGCTCGCTATATAGGTGGGCCAGGTGAGTTTGCGATTGTAGGTCTTCCGGATTCTCGAAATCATTTGATCGAGTGAAACACGTAGAGTTTAATGGTGAAAGATCCTTTAATTTGATGCCCTAAACCTTAGTTGGTTGGGAATTAAATCGGTGGATCCGTTACCGCGGACTTTGGTGAAATCGAATTTCGGCATTACCTAATATAATAGAAATATGAAATAAGTGTATAACTGAATCTATTTAGGATAGTCAACATGTCTAGGGTTTTGGAAGTAGTTTGGTTGGGGGGAGGTAGCTTAGCGACATTGGTGCAAGCGATCACCTAAAAACATGAATTTTTGGTGGAAATTCAAGCTGATTTCCTTGGAATAAATGCTGCCCTAAAACTTGTTCATATATGGCATTTGTTCTCCCAAGCTGGTCTTTATACAGAGTCCCAATTGGTCATACTAAAAGTTGGGCATTATTTGCATATGCTTTTTGAACAAACAGTCCATTTTGCACAAACATATCCTACATGATCTTCCTTCTTTTTATCATTTGCTAAAGGGACCATGATATCTTGATTGGGGGAGTATTGGTACCCAAAATAGTGCAATATTGAGCCTTGTTTATAGCAGGTTTTATGCGCTTTTTGTGTACTAATCGACTTCACTAACTCAATTGATGCATTGGGGTCCCGGCTTTGCTACTTATCACATTTTGTAGCTATTTTAGTAGTTTCTTGGTGAATGCCTTATTTCTATTCAATTTGACTCAAATCTGATGAACTGGGTACATTAGTCATGTTGATCAAATCGGAGGAAGTCGAGCAAATTTATTGAAGAAAGGAGGAGCAAACTGTTGAAAATTTGGAGGTTTGCAAAATTTGGCAACCTGCAAATTCATGACACCGAAATTTGTAGCACAAAAATTTCCCGACTGAAAATTCATAACCTGCGAAATTAAGTAGGTTGCCGATTCGCAACTGCGAACACTTTAACTCTTTATTTGCTTTTGATCACTTGTTGGTGGTTTTATACAAGTTTGCCCATATGTAATTTTGGTTCTTTAACACACTTTTGTAATTTCCTTATGCGAGCACCTATATAAGCTGATCTTGCGTAGTAAATCAACTTTTTGTCACTTTCGATGTCCAGTCACGCACGAAGCTTCCTCCTCTCTAGCATTGTTGATTTTCTCTTCTTCTCCACTTCACTTTCTTACTTTCTTGGTTTCCAAACACTGCCCCTTGATGATGACGAATCAAGGGATGCTTCTTGATCCTTGAAGGAAGAGCGAGGCTGGGTGTTGTTTTAGAGCTTATTTGCGTGTTCTCATGCTCTTCATGTTGTGTTTAAGGGTATTTGTGCCTGCTTCTCACCATAGGTTAAAATCTCTTAAGCATGCTCTCTTTAATATGTTGCGAGCTTTTTTGGTTCAGTGGACTACTTTCACTATATCCCACGAGGCCCGGTCGTTGTCTCCCATTAGTTATCGTAGGGTAGTGTTTTTTGAGATGTATTTTCAACACTAGGGACATTTATGCCTAATGAATGCCATCTTTTTCAAAATGAAAACTCTTAGGAATTTAGTTTAAAGCGAAATGAAGATCCGGTTCGAAATGACTATGTCATGCTCCCGAGACGCGAGATAAGGAACCCAGAAATTACATGTTGGTTAACTGAACCTGAGCCCGGTGGCGAGACTTGAAGGATTTCTCTTAACTTTTTACATCGGCTATTTTAGTTTGCAACCATTCACACACACCTTTGTTTTTACACACCTATAAATCCAGTGAAAACACCATTTTGATACTGCTTTTGTAACTCTTCTCTCACGAGAGAAAGCCCGTCACGTGTTGAGCCACAGGGCCACTTATATTAGTAGCTTGCTCGTCGGTGAAGTAGGAATCCTAGGCTATAAATTTTGTTGATTAGAACACCTACTTGGCGAAACGAATCAAAAGAAGAATAGCCTCCATCTGAGTTCTACACAAACCTTAGTAAGTTCATACTAAAGTCTAACAAAATCCATCACAAGGAAATCCACTCTCATAAAGAAACCCATACTTCCATACTAAAATCTTAGTTTCCATACCCAAAACCATACTAATTTCATACTTTCCATACCTAAAAATCATAGAAATTCTTACTTAGTTCCATACCTTTGATCTTCTTTGAACTCCTCTTCTCCTTCTCTTCTTAGCACCTTCTCTTGTAGCTGCTTTCTTTTTCTCCTGTCCAGTTTCTCTCCTCGCTTTGAAGACCAAAAGATATTTTTGGGCTTTGTCTACATCCTTATTTATTGATTTTACTTTTCTTTATTGACACTTTGAGTCCCCATCTTCATTTATTTGCAATTCTACTTATTCAAATTCTACTTTTTGGCCTATGAACTTCTTAAATTATGACCCTTGGGTCTAAATGAGTGAATGACCAATTACCCTTGTCTTTTGTATAAATTACGGTTTCAAAATTTTCTTTTATGTTATTTATCCCGGAAAATATACATTTTACTTACTTTTATTATACCCAAAACATGTTATAAAACTGTCATGGTATAATTTTGGATATTACATGAACTACCCACCACACACATGGGTAAGAGCCTACTTTAGTGGTAGATGTAAGTCATGGGTCGTGGATAATAATATGGTGGGGAAAGCTTGATGCTTAGATCACAGAAATTTAGATATATACGATTAGGACAATGCTTGAATATCTATAAGGAACAATGAACATATTGGAGTATGAAAGGTACATTATGTGAAAAGTGGATCAATTCTTTTAATTTACATGTAATGAAATTTTTTTAGATCAACAAAGGGATAGCGGTGGGTTGTCAAGTGTTATTTGTGGACATACGAGGCTATGATGTTCAAGGAAAGGTGATAACACTTTACTAAAGATTTGGATAAGAACACATGTACTTATAGGGCATGGGATATTTCAAGTATTCTATGCTAACATGCTATATGTGCTTTGGTGCACAATAAACAAGAGACAACAGACCAATTTTCCAGTTTCTATCACATTGATATGTATAGAGTTTGTTTATCAATTTAAGATAATGTCATTGAGAAGCAAAAGGTTCTACAAAATGGATCAGTATCTCCCAATTGAACCACCTCCTATGGAACAAAAAATAGAGGAAGACCAAAGACAAATAGAAGGAGAGAAGAGCACAAGCAAAGACCTAAAAAACTGGCACAAAACTTCAAGAAAAGGGATACATGTTACATGCTCCATCTACAACAAGGACACAACAAAAAGCCACCGCTAAAGGTTTGTTAATATTCTTATTTCCTTAAATTGATTTTAATTCATAATCTTGATTGTTGGATGTCTTTTGATGTTTCAAAGGTAGAAACATCATAGTGGCAATATCTCACATGATCCAGCTCAAACTTAATCAAGTCAAGCCCCTACTCATGCCCTTCCTGCTCAAGAACCTACCCCTGCTCATGCACATTCCCCTACTCTTGGCCCTACCCCTTCTCATACCCTTGCCCCTTCTCACACATCTATCCCTTTTCATACCCCTTCCCCTGCTCATGTCCCTGCCCCTGCTCACGTCCCTACCCCTGCTCATGCCCCTCCTCATAGCCATGCCCCTCCTCATACCCTTGCCCTTCTCATATCCTTGTCCCTTCTAATACCCCTTCCCCTTCTCATGTCCTTACCCCACACATGCAAAATCAAGTTGCAGGCCATCAAAACTTCAAATTTGTGCATTAGCAAAATCAAGTTCAAGAGGCCATTTAAGTCAATCTTTTTGTGGTGTTGGTATATTTGATGAAAGTGCCGGTTATATCATATATTGTATAAGAGATTGCAGACTTAAATATTGTGTTCATTACAGTCATATCTAAAAGATTTATAATACACTTCTTTCAATAAATATATAGATGTTAAACTAAACAATTTGTTCCACCTATTTTATACCATGCTACCAATATTAGCAACCTCTGATCTGAGTCTAATAGTTTTAAAAAGATCGTAGAAAGTTTACAGGAAGAACAACTTCAAAGTTAGTAGAAGAATAGTTGGTAGAGGTGATGGTGGACCTATTGACATGTCCAACATGCCTTTTCTACCACCTGGTTTGTAGTGGAGGAGCAGAAGCTCTATAACTTCAAGGCAATCTCTTGAAGAAAGGGATGCTAGAGTTGCAAGCAAGGGGAAGCATGGAGAAGCAAGCATGGAGTCACCTACAACTAGGGATCAATGAACATTATGTATTGGGTTTTTTCTATTGGTTTAGACCATTTTGGAGCTCATAACTTATCTTATATTTTAACGATTATGACTTGAACCGCTTATCCTTGATTTTATAAACATTTACTTCAAATGGTTTATAACAAAAGGTTTGTAAACATTATGAAGGTTGAAATGCTTATGAGATATTTGGTAAAATGCTTGCTTGAAGTGTTGATTTACTTCAATTCTATAGCTTAGATATATTTTCCAGGTGTTGATTTACTTCATTCATGAGACAGAATAGAACATAGCCAATTGAACTAAAATACATCAACCTTCATTGCATTGTTATACAATCACATAATTTCCAAATTTTCATTCCCTCAACTGCTTACATCCACATTAAAATGAATATGAAAAAAGGATAAATAGAGGCCAAAATAGTGCACTACACTTTGAAATTTCATTCATTCAATAAGTTGAAATACATCAACCTTCATTGCATTGTTATACAATCACGAAATTCTAGCTTTCATTCCCTCAAATGTTTTACATCCACATTAAAATAAATATGACAAATGATAAAAAAAACACAAAACAGTGCACAAAAATTTGGAGCAAACTTGATCCATTTGAATGATGTCTTCAAATCATTCAACTCTTTCTTCAATTCATTCATCTTCAAATCATTCATCTCATCGGTTCCAAACCAATTTTAGGCCTTCAATGAATTATGTTGGTCAAAATTGTTCACCTCATTGTCTTCTACACAATTTCTATCATTTTTGTCCCTCATTTTTTGTATGTCCTTAATCTTCGTTTGGAGCAGTTTCTTTTCCTACCTCAATTGGTTGATGACAACATTTTCCCTCAAAGGTCACTCCGGATCATGCATAAAATAAAAATTAAAAATATGTTTTCCACGACCGAAAAGAAGGATAACCAACAAACATACAAATTAATTAATCTTTAGCAAATGAAAACAATTTTTTTATAAACATCTACTTACATGATATTTTGGGCATGAGTAGAATCTCCTCCCTGGATTTGTCTCCTTCCAAGCCTTCAATAATGAAGCTTTGAAACCACAATTACATAAATACGACATGGTCGATCGCATTTAGCAGCTCTGTTGCATCGTCTGCTTGTGGAACTTGAAGAAAGGGTTCTAGCCATTGATGAAGGAAATAGAGTGATCAGCAAACCAAGAGAGGAAGGAAGGTCCACAAAGCAAAACCAAAGAGATCTGAAGTGTCACGCCCGAAACCCACCCTAGGGGGCATGATCACACCACACCCTGCCTCTTCACCAAGGTTTGAAGTGTGAAACGACACTAACCTTTTCACCGGATTTAGTCCACCACACCATATCTGAAAGTAAATGCGCGAACCTTCTAAATTCATAATCAAATTAAAATTTAATGCCGATAAAAATTTTCTTCTAAATATCTAAATTCAATTATGCATGTCATATAGAGTTGTTCGGGGAATAAAACAATATTTGAGATCTCTCAAATCCAACTTTGTACTTAATATAAAATAATGTTCATCCAAGTGACTTTCAATTAACTTTCAAAAACCCAACATTTCACATAAACAAGGAACTTATGAGTTCAACATGATCCAACATAAAGTTCTAATCAAACTCTAATGATGACGAATCCCCAACCTTAACCATCACTTCCTCGCGGAAACTAAAAGTACCCAAAATATGTCAATTTAATGGGAGGAGCTAAAAGCTCAATAAGAAATACTAATACGCTCTGCATCAAAAGTTTTCAATCATATAACAAATAGGAGACAAGCCATCAAAAACTTTTGATTCAAAATAAGTTTGAACATTAACAAAATATACTAAAACATTCTCATCCATTTCAAATCGCCATATCAAATGTGATCCAAACAATTTCATATCAAATTTCGATTCAAACACTTTCTACATCAAATTCAAAATCAAATACATTTCAAATATATTTTTCTCCTCGGTCATCAAATATCAAATGGTGCCCAGCTACGTGGGACTTCAAATGCTAGTATTAGCCGCAAACTGCTCTCCTTTGGCGTGGATCTAACCAAACACTACTAAGCATTCAGTAACTCCTAACCAAACCCCTGTGAGGTCGGGTTCAAATCACTACATTCCCACCAAGAAAATGTAGCGTCAACTATTATATCCCGTTGACAAGGGCCGAATAGTGTCAACTATTATATCCCGTTGACAAGGGCCGAATAGTGTCAACTATTATTCCCGCTGGGTATCGAACTAACTGTGAGTCAAATATTTCATTCAAAATTTCAAATTACAAAACATCATATCTCCACATTTTCTTTCGTAAACAAAACAAATCTCAAAAGTACAATCATACAAAATTACTTTTTTTTATCCATGGATAATCAAATAAATAAAACAAGTAAAACTTTTCATAAACCAAGATTATATATAATTCAATTAAAACAATTCTCATCCTCAAATGAGTAAAAACAAACAATTTTCTTTTTAAAAATCTGCATTAATATCCCTTACACGTACATATATATAAAAATAATAATTTTTCAAAAAGCTGTATTAGAATCCCTTACCTCAAGGAGTAATTTCATAAATTTGAATGAGCTAATTCAAGACTTCACCTCAACGAAATATTTCTCCTAAAATAATAAGAAACTATCATCATTACTTATTTATTCTTAAACTTTCCTAATTTGATATTCTTAATAATGATATTATTTTTGTTCACCTCAAACATATCGACAACCTGCTCAAACGATAACTATTCTCAATTGTGAGTTTCACAAATTTTATAAACTCATATCTGAGCCTTGATCTTATTTTAATAATTTATGTATTTTTATGCTCTTTAATCCAATCCAAATCTTTTACTAGAAAGAAATAATATTAATAATATTTACAAATTATATTACATAATACACATCTAGCCCTTTTACCTAATACCATCATACCCGACAACAAGTATTATTAACGGATCTTATTTCCTATAATTGCTAAATAATTATTCTAATCATATTCCTTATTCAATAAATTCTCAACTTAATAAAATATTTACTTGCCAAAATACATATATATTTAATACTTTATCAAATACATATATTTATACAAAATTCAAATTCTTCAAATTTATCTTATTTGTTTATTATTTTTTCAAAAATTATCCTTTAAATACTTTTTCATTGAACGAAAGTGTAATCTAAATCAATTCTTCAGTATTATCTAACCGAAGAAAATTAAAGCAACCTAAGAATGTTAAATCTGCATAAATAAAATGAGGAAGACCTTGCCTAGAAAAATTTTGTTCTTCAAACCCTAGATCCGAAAAGTCGTATTTCGTCCTTCCGGAATTCTACCCGCGAAATTCAAAGTTATTTAATGTAGTGCGATTTTCTTTCTCTTATTCCAATTTATACTAGGTATCTATTAGGAAATTACCTTTTATTCTTTCATTATAGTAATTAATTAATTACTAATTGAATTACCATTATTATTTTCACAACGCCCTTCTCATTATAGTAATTAATTAATTACTAATTGAATTACCATTATTATTTTCTTGAATTACCATTATTATTTCTATAACGCCCTTTCTTAAAGCAATTAATTACTTATTACTTATTATTATTTCATAACGTCTTCCAACTGAATTATCAATATTATTCTCCGTAACTTATACCTATACGAATTCCTCGTCATTATTATTTTCTCCCTAACTTATACCTATACAAATCTCCCAAGTGTTACATTCTCCTCTCTTTATAAAAGCTTTTAAATTCCTCTAAACTCGACTTACTGTAGTTCGAATAATTTGGCGATGCTTTTCTCTCATCTCTTCTTCTAACTCCTAAGTGGCCTCGTATACCATGATTCCTCCATGTGACTTTACCAACCCTGACAAAGAAAGTGGGGGCATGCTCGTAGAACCTTATTCATCACATCCACACCTGAACTAGCACCTCTTCATAGGTCAAGTCCTCAAAAATCTAAATAGGCTCCAACTCCACAACATGAGAAGCATCGAAAACATATTTCCTCAAGGTCGAAACATAAAACACATTATGAATCTTAGACAGGCCTGGGGGCAAGGCTACTTTATACGCCAAGGTACCTACTCTCTCTAATATTTCAAACAAGCCCATACAAATCGAGACTTCAGTTTTCCCTTTCATCAGATTCAACTTCCAAATATCTCAATTTAACTCAATAAGCAACTTTAAAATAACATAATCACCAAATTCAAATACCAAATATTGCTTGGGATTATCAACATAACACTGTGTAAATTGATTTTCTTCCAAATTCTCTTCCATCCGATTATCCTTTCAAAGAGTCAATTACACAAATTCATATGTTAATTTTTTTTTTTCTCCAATATGATCATAATAATTTGTGGAGATCATAAACTTCTACCATAAACCTTTCTTGAATATATAATCTCATTTACAGCTTTAAACCATTCTACAAGAAAATCCTAACCAAAGGTAAGAACTCATTCTCGATTACTTTCTAAGTCTAAAACAATATATCTCAAATAAATATTTCCAACTTCATATTTACTTTCCTCTAATAGTCATTAATTTAAGTACAAAAGCTACTATCAAAACTAACCGAAAGTACTTCGATTTTTTTTTTTTTTTCGACTAAGTCACAATCTAAAAGTAAAACAGAATTTATTATTACCATAGAATCTAAATATTTCATACATTATCAAAATCTCCTTATCGAGAAGCCAGTCTAATAGAAAATTATTAGACTTCATCCATAAACAAACCATCATAATGAAGCATTGTCATCAACTAAGGTTCTTTTGCAACTCCCATCACAAAGTCCATGGTAATCGCTTTCACACCTATTTAGAAATATAAAGTATTGCAAAGTATTTTTATTAGGCCTCTGATGTCAACCTCCACATCACCCTAAACCTAAAAACAGTAAATAATGCATTATCTACTTCATATATGACCATCACTATAGCTCAAATATTTAAACTTTTTTTGCATCCTTGTGGTAGATCGTAAACTTAATGTAATAAACCTTCAAAAGTTACCCTTTATGTCTCCATTATTTAAGATATTATTTAATCCCACTCTCACATCTTGTCTTATTAAACACACAATCAATTGTTCCAAAAGTTCAACTTAGTTTCAAATAATTCCTTATAAGATCTACTTCAAACAAATTTAGTTGCACCATAATGCTCAACATAAGAACTCTAAATCCAAAGGTATAACATAGACCAAACATCCCAAATCATACAATAATCAAGCTATGTACAACTCCAAATGATTTGCTGAATCAATTTTCAATTTAAGGTATAAATCACAAGATTCTCATTGTTTCATTAGTACCGAATAAAGTCATCATAATCCTTAGTGAGTTGTATCAATATCTTCTATTTCGTTAAAAATCATTTTAAGAAGACAGACTTTAAACTCTCATAAACTTATGAGTAGATCATAATAAAAAAATGTCTTCATATCTTAAGTGCAAAAATCATTTTTGCCAACTTCAAATCATAATAAGGTAAAGTTTATCTTAAAATTTCAAATGTCTATAAGTATATATCAATTTTTCCATGTTGTATATGGACACAAATATAAATCCTAATGAAAGGCATCATTATAAAACAAATTCAACCCAATGAAATAATCAAATAAGAAGCATACTAATTTGCTCTTCAACTCTATGAAGCTATCATCATGGTTAAGACCAATCAAACTTAACTTCTTTCTATGTCAGCTCTAAAAATATAAGATAATCCAGAGATCTCTTAATAATTTCCTTTTGTAATATCAATAAATCCCAAGAAACTTCAAACTTTAATAACAATATCAGATCCTCTCAAATTTCAAATTGTTTTCCATTACTCATCACATTAACTTAAAAGACTTAACATTTCTAAGCAAATAACCACCTTAAAAGGCTTAGCTTATGAGTAAATAATCTATCCACATGTTTCCCTTCAACTAAACTCAAGATAACTACAATATGATGACAATATTTCCCAAAACAATCAACAACAAATAAATGTAGTAAGCTCCTTAATTCATCCTCAAACTAAAAACAATAAAACTCTTAATGTTGGTGATACAATAATCCACATCCCTTCTTACCAATCGTCATAATATAACTTCAAACCACATATTGTCCATAATGACATGTTCTATAGAAGTGACAAATTAAATCATACTTCATCTTGATAAAAGTATATTCACTAAACCAACAAACAATACAAAGGAAAAGATGGAAGTGAACTCAACTAGTCATCAAGAAATCATTTATCTAACATACCTTTGTACAAAATGCTAAGAATACTCAAACGGATATGAACTATCAACTAACATGTCACTCAACTATCCCATACAAAAGCTTAAACAAGTTCCCGTTAAGATAATAAATCTGGCTCTGATTCCACTTGGAGCCGACTTTTTCTGTACTTGGTTACCATGAGCACCATCACTCCTATTCCTCTTCCTTTTGATCCCTATACTGTGTGAAGCTCTTCATTATCCTTCTCTGCAATGGAAGCAGCCTCGTTTACCACCTCTAAATAAACACCACCTTCGTAATTGATATCTTATTCTTCAAATAAGGCTTTATTCCATCCCCAAACTTTAATGCTTTTTCCTCCTCTCAGAAAGCAATCAACTCGTGGGGCAAAACGTGATAGTCTGCAAATCACTATCACATCACAAATCTCTTGTTCCAAAACGGACAAACTCTCCCACCTTTTGCCGTCAACACTATCAGAAAGTACTTTATAAAATGCCTCCTTTAAATTAGTCTAAAACAATAGGCCCCTAATCCTCTAAAAGCCTCTTAGTCATGAGCCACCAATGATCCGCCTCTTTGTCTAACATAAATGTTGCATAAGAGGTTTTTTTTTTTTTTTTTTTTTTTGCTCCTCAAAACAATCAATGACAATAAAGAATTTTTTCTATCATCATAATCCAAGCCTCTGCCTTTGTTGGATTTGAGGTATCGAAAAAAATAAGGGGGACTCAACTTCTTAAAGTCGTCAAAGGAGCTACCCCTACTGGATGAGGATTGTCCTTGACCATTACTCCAAGAGCTCTAGCCTCGCCTCTCAACCAATCCACCAAAGTCCCTAACATCTATAAAGCCCCTTCAAGACTCATAAAGCAAAGCCTCAAAAGGAGGAGCGATATCAACATTAGCCCGACTATTTTGGGAAGATGCAGCCCCTCGAGGCATGGTGTTCTATAAAGCAAAGGTATAACTAATTTAGTCATAGCTAAGTAAGCAAGTTAGAATTGTAGGAATTAAAGGAATAAGACTAGATGAAGTTGAAACTTAAGCTAATGCATCACTCATCTATTCCCAAAGGTAAACTAAACTAATTCCCATCAAGATCATAACTTATACTGATACACTCGTCACGCCCGAAACCCACCCTAGGGCATGATCGTCAATTCACACCTCGCTTCTCTGTACCAAGGTTTAGCGCGAACACACTAACCTTTCTCAGAATCGGATTTTTGTCCACTACTAATCACATATTCGTAGTAAATGCGCAACCTTTCTAAATTCATAAATTCCTCCAAACTAAAATTTAATGCCGATAAAATTTCTTCTAAATATTCAAATCTCAATTATGCATGTCATATGTAGTCGTTTCGTAATAAAAACAATATTTGAGATCTCTCAAATCCAACTTTCAGACTAATATAAAAAGGAATGTTTCATCCAACGACACTTTCTCAATTAACTTTCAAAACCCAACATTTCACATAAACATGAATCCTATTAGTTCAACATGATCCAACATGTTTCTAATCAAACCCAATGACATCATAATCCCCCAACTTAACATCATCCTCGCTTAAACTAAAAGACTAAAATATTTCAACGAACTTGTTGAGCTAAAAGCCTGGCCGCAAATACTAATACGCCTGGGCCATCAAAAGTTTTCAATCATATAACAAATAGGAGACGTTTTCATCAAAACTTTTGATTCAAAATAAGTTTGAACATTAACAAAATATACTTCAAAACATTCTCATCCATTTCAAATCGGGCTTCATATCAAATGCGATCCAAACAATTTCATATCAAATTTCGATTCAAACACTTTCATATCAAATTCAAAATCAAATACATTTCAAATATATTTCTCTCGTCATCAAATATCAAACGGCTCAGCTATGGGACTTTCAAATGGTGGCTAGCCGCAAATTGTTCCTTTTAAGGGTGGATTAACCAAACACTACTGGGCATTCAGAACTCTAACCAAACCCCTGTGGCGCGGAGTTCAAATCACCATATTCCCCACCAAGAAAACGTAGCGTCAACTATTATATCCCGCTGACAAGCGCCGAATAGTGCGTCAACTATTATATCCTGCTGGACAAGTAATGTTAATAAAGGTCAACTATTATTCCCGCTGACAAAAATAACTAACCGTAGCCAAATATTTTCATTCAAAATTTCAAATTACAAAACATCATATCTCCACATTTTCTTCGTAAAACAAAACAAATCTCAAAAGATAATCATACAAATACTTTTGATCCATGGATAATCAAATAAAAACAAGTAAACTTTTCATAAACCATAAGATTATATAATTCAATTAAAACAATTCCTTATCTCAAATGAGTAAAACAAACAATCCTTTCTTTTTAAAAATCAGACACATTCCTTACACGCATATATATAAAATAATAATTTTTCAAAAGTTCAGATAATCCCTTACCCAAAGGAGCACTCTAAAGCTTAGCTGAGCTTAATTTCGCATTCTCACCTCACACGAAATATTTCCAAAACACACAATAAGAACTATCATCATTACTTATTTATTCTAAACTTTCCTAATTGGCTATTCTTAATAATACATATTATTTTTGTTCACCTCAAAACATATTGACAACTGCTCAAATGATAACTATTTGAATTAGGTAGTTTTACAAATCATAAACCATATCTTACCCAGATTAATAATTTATGTGATGATGCCTTAATCCGAACTAAATCTTTACTAGAAAGAAATAATATTAATAATATTTTTATAAATTATATTACATAATACAATACTCCAGTCTTTCTTTATCAATAATTATCATATTCTACAACAAGCATATTAACGGATCTTATTTCCTATAACACCATAAATAATTTATTCATATTTCTTATCTTAATAAATTCTCAACCTTAATAAAACATTTATTTACAAAATACATATATATTTAATACTTATCAAATACATATATTTATACAAAATTCACTCCTTTTCAAATTTATCTTATTTGTTTATTATTATTTTTTCAAAAAATTATCCTTAAATACTTTTTCATTCCTCATACTCAAAGTAATTCCAATACTTACACCACCGATCCATTTTATTTTATTTCTGTTAACAAAAGTTGCACATAACCGACTTCTGCATATCTAAACTAAAAGAAATTAAAGAACCTACATCAAAGAAATCTGCACAACAAAAACGGCGTAAGATCTTACCTAGTACCTTGCTCTTCAAACCCTGGGGATCCGAAAGTTCGTATCGCCCTTCCTGAATTCTACCCGTCGTATATAAATTCAAAGCATGAATGTAAACGATTTTCTTCCTTATCCCAATCTCTATACTCAGCAGATTCATTAGTAAATTACCTTTTACTCCCTTTCACAGCAAGAATTAATTAATACTAATTGAATCACCATTATTATTTTCATAACGTCTCATTATAGTAATTAATTAATTACTAATTGAATTACCATTATTCTGACTACCATTGTCATTTCATAACGTCCTTTCTTTAAAGTAATTAATTAATTATTACCATTGTTATTTCATAACGCCCAATTGAATTCATCACATATTTTCCGTAATCCTATACCCCATACGAATTCCCTCATTATTATTTTCCTAACTTATACCTATACAAATCTCCAAATACTACATAAGAATCAAGAAACTAGGTTGTCTTGGTCATGTTATTGTGTTTAAAGAAAATTATAGAGATTAAATTTTAGGGCTTTTGATTTCCCCTACTTAGAAGCCTCACGAGTTTTAAATGTAATTAAGGGAAAAAATTGTCACATCATCTACTTATATTTGGGAAAACCTGAGATTGTGTTTTGCACCTTTACATTTTTTTTTTTACACTCATTCACTATAATACAATGTTATAAGATTCTATTTTTACGAAAAACTCGAAACCCAAAGATTCTTATGTCATTCCTCCTCATTAACAAAAAATCAGGTTAAAAAAATTATAAAAAATAAATAGATATGTGAAAAGATAAGTAATGAATCCAAGATATAAAAATTTACTAAAATCATTATTATCATTTTCTCAAATTTTAAAATTTCAAACAATTTTTTTTTTTTTAACATAGAAAAATTGAAACAGAGCGTGGGTTTCAAATTGAGGAGGCGCGTGGGAGTAGGAATAGGAGTATCAAAATATCATCAATTATAATTATTATTTTTTTTTTTTTATTTAATTACTACGAATTTACACAAACACCCTTCACATGTTTTTTTAAGCCATGATGAAAGCATGGAAGTTTCTAAAGCCTCAGTCTGCAAACAGTTTAAGAGAGAAAAAATAGAGAGGGGGTCAGGGCAGACTAGCTTGTAAAGCGTTCACACCTGTCCTCTCATACTTTGGATTTTTCCTTCTTTTCTTTTTAATTTTTTATTTTTTCAATCATTAAAATACGGAAAACGACCTATACACCGGTGGCACACGGCTTTCCCTGTAGACTGTATTGGCTATTGCGGTCGCTACACTCTTTTAATTTGTATTTCAAAATAGCATCTAATTAATAATTAATTATCTTTTACCAATTATGATGTTTCCCATCCTTATGGTCCTCCACCCCTCACAAAAAAAAATTAGGCGCATTTGATAAGTATTGAAAATGTTGAATCGTTGAAAATGAAAATTTTGATGGTTTTTAATTTTGATATGTTTGATAACGAAATTTTAGGAAGTATTTCTTAGTGAAAATTTTAAATGAAAAAGCTATTTGAAAATTATAAGTAGTAAGGCACTTACTTAACATGGAATGTAGAATACGATTCAGCAAAAAAAAATTATATCAAAAATAAATTGAATGAAAAAACGCTATAAATAATATAATATTTTGTAAATATCTGGTTAGTTTGGATAGTTTTAAAAGTTTAGATTACATTGGTTATTTTTAAAAACGTATTTATGTCTTTTTTTGGATAATATTATTAGATAAATATTTTTACATATTTTTTAAACATGTTATTTACAATAATTAATAATTGTAGTGAAAAATAAAATATTATTAGAAACTCTATTTATTTTTGGATAATATGTAATTTAATGATAATAGGGTAAATATGTAAAATACATAATTTAGTGTCGCGTTTACAGGTTAGTAAAAGCAAATATATTTATCTTGGCGTTGATTGTTGCGTAAGCTTGCTCAGCAATTTTACGATCTGATTAAATCTTTATGAAGTCGACTTAATTTTTAATGACATTTTTAAATGCTTAATTTTCATTTTATGAGCAATGCCTTAATCTCAAAAAATTTATTTATATTTTTTTAAACAAAATTTTAATTTATATATCACCGTTTAATGATATAAAACATATGAAAACGAGTTTTTTATAACTAAACAAAAAAAACTACCAACAAATTCACTAAAATGGATGCCAACAACAGCACTTGTTTTTTGGGTTTGGGATTTATTTAAAGGATTAAAACAACTTTTAAAAACCTAATTTCGGAAATTTTACCTTTATTAATTTTTGACATGATTTTGATAAAACTATCCTTTTTATTTTATTGTAAAAATAACTTTTTTTAAAGATATAATGTAAATATATGAAATAAAAAATAATTTTTTTATCAAAAAAAACAAAATGGTATATGTTAAATTCACAAATCTTCTTACATTATATATGATCTCTTTTATTCAAATTCGGTTTTTTGAGGGGTTTAGAATTTTATTCCCAAATTCCGGGAGGGTACAGTTTATTCCAGCCCAACTATTAAGTTATAGAAAATTATATTATTTTATTTATTTATAAAATATATTAATTTTCTTCCCGAAAAATATTAATTTTATATAATTAAACAATTCAAAACAAATTTTAGAAATAAATGTCCATAAGGCTTGACTCAGATGATAAAAAAAAACGTGTGTGTATGTGTGTGCATGTGAGGTCTTGAGGCGCTGAACAAACGTAAAGAAATAAAATATTCTGATAATATAATACCAGTGAATACATATTAAAAATAAATAAATAAATAAATAAATATAAAAATTATAGTAAAGCAAATCAGTGGGAATTTCATACTCGTCCCATTTTATTTTTAAAATAGGATGAAATTAATCAAATTGGGTTATGATGTATGAAAATACTTTTCAACAAGAAGTATCAATACCGTTCATCCTCAAGAATAAGAACAGGTATTCTATCTACGTTATAAGCGTTTACCATCTTTATGACGGTTTAAGAGATCTTACTGCCGATATTTTGTGGATTCGTATTTGCAATCGGTTTCAATAAGTCAGTGAAGATTATATTTCGTATTACGTGCTTGTCACGATATCTTTCTCGTCAAAATTTTATCAAATAAAATCTAATCTTCTAGATTTAATTAGTCAAAAATTGCCCAATATCCTCCTTTGAATATTCTTCCATCCTAGTGAATATTGTCTTCAGATTCGGAAAATATTGTTCCCAAAATTCGTGTGGACCACCACATAAAATAAGTTGTGTCACACGACCTATTCTTACAGTACATACGACACTAATTATGATATACCAAATAAAATAAGTTGAAAAACATATGATTTATTTTTGCTTAAGATTATGATAAAAAATATCTCTACATATTCAAAGAATTTCGAAGGTGAAAAGGGAAAAGCAATAGTCAAAGCATGGATGTATATTGTTATTTTTCCAGGATTATTAAAAAAAAAAAAAACCAATTGGTGATGAGAACCAATCACATATTGCAGTTTTTCGAAATTATAATAATTTTATTGATTGGTAATATCGATTCGATATAAATAAAAAATCGAATTTGTTAAACTCTAGAAGATGGTAATATTCGATTAATACTTGTCTAAATCGAGCAAAGGCTACATGTTGATAATTATAATATTAGAATATATATAATTTCAGTTCACATTACATATTAATGGTCGTAAATTTGAGCAATGTCTTTCTGCCTCCGAATCTATTTTGTCTTTCGAATCGCGCGAGAAAGTGTCGTTCCTGGCTTGTGGCAATTGTTATATTAAGGCAGCATCGCTACACGTTGTATAAGACAACTAAAAAAATATGAAAAAATAAATTAAAAATCCAGATTTTTGTAAAAGAACCATTTTATTTAAAAAAAAAAAAATAGTACAAAAAGATATAGTGGGGTGATTTTAGGTCAAGAATGATAAAAATATCATTTTCTTACTTACAATAAGGGGTTGGAAAGAACAAGATGAGAGAAAATGAGAGGTTGTTAGGGTTTTATAAAAAAGCTTTTAGTGGACCCTAAATCGAAAATTTTATGTTGGATTTGGAAATTAATTAAATATTATTCAAAAAAATATTTTCCCTTTAGTAGTATTAAATATGTCCTCCTTAGTTGTGATAGAAGAGTAGATATTCCTAACATCTCTAGACAATGTAATATTGAAAACATTAAAAATTACCCTTTTGTCTAAGGAATTTGGGATCAATTTAAATTTCATTATCCAGAAACTTTTTATTTGAAGATCATTTTCTTTCTTAGATTGAAATGATGTATAAAAACTATAAAATTAATAACAAAAATCTTCAACAGTATGTCCTGCGGAAAAAAAGAATTGTCATTATCCTTATGGGAATATATATGATTTATAAAAATCAAAGCATTTAAGAAGATCCAATTCAATCCTTTTCTCATCAATGAGAAGGTTATTTCAAACATTTAAAATCTTCAAGATAATGTATTTAAATCGTATTCTCAAATTAATGGACGTAATGACCCTTGAGGTGCTTAAAAATGGATTTATTGAATTCCTTCAATTAGTGAAAATTTCAAATTAAACTTCACTGATTCACGAGAAAAATAATTATTGCAAAATATATGACTTTTAGATATGAAATGCTAGTCTACTAAGAGCTATGGGTTCTTATCTTAAGTTTAGAGATTAGAGTGTGGCAAAAAAGAAGTAACAAATAGCTATAATAAAAAAGAGTAAGATAATAATAGAACTTAATATTATTATTTGTGGTCATATTTATAAATAAATAAATAGAAGAATTGATTATTGGATTGAAAAAAGGCATTTGTTATCTAGAGCCTATTGGAGGTTGAAATTTTTTGGATTGAAAAAAGGCATTTATTATCTAGACCCTATTGGAGGTTGAAATTTTTTCAAAGATGTTATAAAGTTCGACTTTAAAGATTAATGTGATCTATGGTAGAGCTAGGTTTAGAAGTTAGGAGTAAACCTTAAGACTCCATTTTTGTTACTCGGAAAGTACTAATAAGATAAAATAAAGAGAAAATAAAAAGTAGGTTTATACTTAATAAATTAATAATGTTTATTCAAACTTATTCATTTGTTTTTCGTATTATATATGACCAAGAAAATTAAAAATATGTAAAACCTTGAAAAATTTGATTATATATATATATATATATATATATATATATATATTACATATACATATATATATATATATATATATATATATATATATTATATATATATATTATACATTCATATTTTCGTGATAAAATGAAAAAAAAATATGAAAAATAATTTTTCTAGTAGTATTTTTTCCACCTAGTAATTCCAAAATGAATCCTAGCTATGAAGAAAACATAGACAAAAACTAAGGAAAAGTGGAAGGAAATAAATCTTGGGAAGAAAAAATGTGAACTTACTTTATTTGTAGTCTCTCTATTATTCAACAGATCATTAATAAATTTAAAAATATAGCAAAATTTTTTTGAGGAATTTAATTAAATTTTATTTCATTTTATATTTCCTGTAAAGTTAAAACTTAAATATAGAAATCATTTTTTTCTTTTTTTCTTTTTTCATTCCTTAGTCATTTTTCAAGTTATGTTATAAATACAGTAGTTATTAAAAAGAAAATAAAGAATATAAATAGAGAAAAATAGAGGGAAAATTCCAAAGGAAATAAACTTAAGAAATAAAAATATTTAAATCATAAATTAATTTTATATGTTTATTCAAACTCATTTATTTATTTTCTATTAAATGACTAAGAAATTTAAAATATATAAAATCTCAAGAATTAGTTATATATTTAGTTTATTGATATTTTTTCATGTGTAGAGACTAAACATATAGAAAAAAAAAAAAAATCATTTTTCTGCATTTTTCTTCTTTCCTAACACTTTCAAAGCCTTAAAACAAAGTTTTCGGCGCATTTTTCTCTCCTTTCTTGGCACTTTCGAGTTCTAAAGAGGTTCCAAATATAGCTTTTACAAAAGTTTATAAAAATAAATAATTAGAACCCTTAATCCAATGATTTAACAATTATACATTTCAAGGCATGATATAAGACTTGGGGTAGGATGCAAATAAAAAAAAAATTCAAAAAAATTGATTGTAATTCTTCATTTAATGGAATGTGCAAGATTTTCTACTTTGTAGTTTCTTCCCAAGAACTCACTTTGAAAAATCAGTCAGCAGCCGCATTTTGGCTTCACTTTAAAACTTATTTTATTTATTTAATCCTTCAATAAAAAGATTACATAATTTAAAAATATAAGTTTTTTAGTAATTTAAATTATATTTGAATTTCTTTAAATTTTGTGGAGGATAATAAACATCTTGTTTTTTTTTTCTTTTTCATTAGGTCAAATGAATAGCTTAATTGCTCCTTTATCTTTCCTCTACAAGCCTTTTATTCTCTCTACTGCATCTACTAATCTATTATACATTTTACTTCTATTTCAGGCACACTTTGAATTGGTGCAAGTGGAATAAGGTCAGAAGATTTTAAGTTTCGAAACCTTTTTAAGCAATATTAATATCAGAGGAATATAAATATATATATATATATATATATGATCTAAAGTTCTACCTTTCATTTATGAAATTATAAAATTAATAATTAAATTCAAGACATTTTAATAATACTAAATTTAAAATTCTTATTGATCTTTGGAATCCTGTGGTCCATAACGCATTGAACTCCTGGTACCTTCTTGAAGAGGTCATAAAAAAATGAGTAGATAGCAAATTTATGAAGATGTTGAAGGATACGTACTTGTCAAACTATAAATCTAATTTCAAGTCTTCGATAAGTACTTGCATGGATATAAAGCTAGGTGTGGATTTATTCTTGTTTTTCTTAAAAGAAAAATAATATTATTGATTCAAACATACAATACATCGATAAATCCAAAGATACAATAGCTTAAAACCAACCACTATAAAACGAATCAACCATATTAATAACATAATAAATTACGATAAACCTACAAATTTAATAAAGAACTGTGAATATCAAGAATCAGCACCCTTCAACATAATATCACGACTTTAATTCGACATTCACTAACTAAAATACGTTTTTTACCCGTCCTGTAATCATCTCACATTACGAACGTCGCAACAAGACGACGAACAACACCATATCGTAACAAACTGATGATAAACCAAATCAAACATCGATAAACGATTTAAAACAAAACATCAATAAACGGACGATAAAAACAAACGCTCAATAAATCAATGACAAATATAAAACAAAAAAACAACCCAAATTTTCATGTTAACTACCGTATTGCCAGTTAAAATGAAAGCAAAAAATCTTGAAGAGGTGATTCTGTGTAAAAACTCATCATTCCTCGCTTTGGAGCAAAATCAGAGATTATAAGAGAAAAAGATGAAAAAAAGTGAAAGAAGAGCGGCTATGGTTTTACCCACCTTATCGAATATGGATTTATTATCGTTCTAAGTTAAACTTAGATGCGATTTGGAGCAAAACGAAACCCAATTAAATGGAGGTGTTGTAGTGGTTGTCAAGTAACATCCAATTTAATTAGGGTAGATAATTTCGTCCATACTTTACGTCTAACATCCAATTTAATTAGGGTAGATAATTTCGTCCATACTTTATTTCGTCCATACTTTAAGTGTATATATATATATATATACGTTAATATAAAAATCCTCATCCATTAATGCAATATCATTATTTTCTTTCAAGTTTACTCACTTGCAATATATATTATTATGCTATCATGCTCTTATGTTTAACTGTTCTAACCTTCAAGCTTCTCCAAAATTTTTGACAAGACTCCAATTAATATGACATGCACTCAACATGTTTTGCAACTTTAAAGCAAGATAATTATATTGATAAATTTGTAAAGGACACATATAGTCTGTTTAATGAATAAGTTATATTTAAATCAACCCACATAACAAGAATTTGACTTGTATTAACCCGTTTAATTATTAGCAGTACCAATACTTAACTTGTGCCAACCCATTTAATATGTTATTTATGTTAAACATTGATGAATTACTATAACAATTTCCTATATTATTTTTAAATTACCAAATTAATAAACAAAAAGAGTACGTTATTAGATTATACGCAATTATTAATCAGTCAGATGAATTTGCAGCACATGGTTTCCGTTGTCATATTGGGGAAAGAAGTTAACACAAAGAAAATACTTGTTATTACGCACTAACACGAAACAGTTACATTTACCAAGACATGGTATACCATTCTTCCTACCGCCTACTTAAGTCATACCTCAAGGCAATGCATCATCATCATCATCATCATCATTATTATTATTATTATTATTACTATTATTATTATTTTGAAAAGAGAAATTTCATTTATTCATCACAACAAAATATTACATATAAACAAAGAAACCAAAGTCGCTTAAAAACATCTATGACGATTATCAAAGATTCACGTTAATAAGAAGTTAATGAACAGTACCAAGACTTGCCACAATTGGTAATCCTAAAATATATACCTAGAATACTTATCTGATGAAGAGAATCACGAACACAAGTAATTGGATATGACTTTTTGTTGAACTTATGCGTACTCTACCGCTTGAATCGCCACACAAAACCAACGAACAACCAATTATCATACACGACACAACCACAACCGCAAATGTGTCATCGACAAAAGAAAAAATGTTTTAAAACGAAAACTTTTAAACTTAAAAAACATTTTATTAAGAAAGAAAGCTTAGATCTGAGAAAGGGTGATTTCAGACGAAGGAAGATAAAAGAATCTTCTCTCTTTTCTAATGAGGATGAAAAGAGTTAATAAGGAACTAATAAACTCATTAAATATCTTAACTAATGTTCAATACAAAATAAATCACGAAAAAAATGGCTTAATAGAAAAGAGCTTGATCCAAAATATTTAACTTCGGATTTGATTAAAAATAATATGTTGACACTAATATAATTAAATTGAACCGTTTTTTAAGTTTAATTATGTTAATTAATATTGATAGAATACTTTAATTATTATTAAAATTTAAATATTTTGACTTTCTTGTTTGGTCAGAACAAACACTATCTTAAAACTTACTAATAGGTTTATTGATTATTTCAAGTATTTTCTAGTTTCTCAAAAAGGAATACATAATATTTATTAAAAAGTCTTTCATATTTTATTTAGAGTACGTTAAAATTTGTAAACAATAAAATATTAAGTATAGTAAATTAAGTAAATGAAATACTTAGGTCTCTGAATTATACTCCATTCTTCTTTAGTAACAATGGTCTTGAAAAGTATGATAATCCCTATTCTCACTAAAGAAATTAATATGTTTCTAAATTATTTAGGATAACATTTAAGATTTGAAGAGATAGCTAAAACTTTAAGGTTAGAGGGGTTGAATTTGATCTCAAAACTCTTCTAATTCTCTGAACAAATGTAAATTCATACATAACACAAGAAATGATAGTTCTTCCATACAAGAGTTGAACAAGATTTTTTTCTTTTTTCATAGCAACACTATTCGCATTTCCATATTTCAAATGATAATCCACAAATAATCATCGAAGATGCCAAATTTCTTTTTCTTCAACTAAATAGTTTTTTTTGTTTGTTTTTCATATTTGTTGATCCTTAGTCCCAACAACAAGTGTTATATGTTCTTTCTTAATTATCTGATTTTTGTTGTATTATGCATGGAGGTGGTGGCCTATTCATGTGATGTTAGGTATGTTAGATTAATTTATTAATCATAGACTAAGCATAATCATATTACAATTTTAATTATGTAATTATTCATATTAATTATGGTCATTTATGGAATGTTTTAATATTAACTAGTTATAAACTTATAGTTATATATTTTTCCTTGCTTTGGTAAGCTCATTAGATTAAAGCTCAATTATTTTCTTGTGCTCTATATATATGAGTAAATAGAGCTATAAAATTCAATAAAGGTTTGGTAAAACACATTTTAAGGAGAAGAAAATAATCATCTTAAACCCTACTTTGATTCATCCTTGCAGATTTATATCACTAAGAGCTAATAATTTCGAATTCACGTTAAGTATGTTTTCTTACATTATGCTTTGGATAAGCCTGTTAAATCAAAGTTAAATTGTCTATTTATTTATATATAGCGAGTAAACAGAGCTATGTAATCTGGGCAAAGGTTTGATAAACATATTTGCGTAGCTGTGCCAGTTAATCATCTTCAACCCTATCTTTGTTTTATCTCATCCTCGTTGATTTTATTTAATGATAGCCAAATTCCGATCCATATCGATACGCTGCAGGCACGCTACGAATTAATATTCATTTTTGTTCAATAAAATTATTATTTTATAATACATTTATAGAATCATCTTACTATTGATCAATTATTTTTAGGATGAATAAAATACCGTTGGTCCATAAAATGATTTAATAAGGTATGAACGTCATTAGCTTTTGAATCACATGTCAGCGTGCGATGTAATTAGTGACGGTGGTTAACTCAACAGTCAGTTTACGTGTTTTGTCTGACCTGAAAACTAATTACTTAGTAATTTAGTTGTGTTTTGCCTTATCCGGAAGTTGTATCTATGAATATTTGCATCAAGATACTGAATGTGGATTAACTTCTTTTAAAATGTTCCAATTTTTAGTATGTAGCTCTAATTATCCAATAAGATTTCACAAAACACTGATATAACTTATAATCAAACACAAATAAATAAAAAAACTACAAGGTCAGTGCTGTATGAATAATTCTCTAAGAACTTAAATGGAATGATTCATATATTAGATATTGGAGCCTCCTCAAACTTAACATATATTGGGATTTAATCGTTGGTTCTGCACTTTGAGCCTTAGATCGTCTTACGAACCCTATGCCAGTTAACCTACAAAAACAAAACAACACCACGCCACGCTGCCAACCGCTCTGATGTTTGCCAGAATAGAGAGCCAATATTTCTCTTCGCAGAAAGATTTTCACATACCTCTCTCGCGATTCCTTCCTTATTTACGGCATGAGAATCTATCTACTCTTTATGTAAATAAAAGTGAATTGGTTTCGTGAACGGAAGGAGGACGGCGCTTCATTCGTCACAACCGTTTTCCTTGATAAGCTAAATCATCCAAACCTTTCACCCCGCGATCGTCACTATCCCATGGCGCTATACATGTGGCTCGTGAGAGATTTTACTTCTGAGTCGCGAGGATCGCAAATTTATAAATTATCGGGTTTGCCATCTTCTTGTATCGTATGCAAATTAGCCTAGAAGATAGGATATACAACGAATTTAGCCACAGATATCGAGGTGCTCATATGCCAGTTCGTAGCTGAGATCATGTTGCGTGGCATTAGCTTTCCACAGAGTTGATCCAGCTAAGTTTATATCGTCAATAAAAGTCACAGAGACTAAGTTAATAACTTATTCAAATATCCCACCCATTTTAATGAATCTTCCAAATCGCTTTAAAGTTATAAATATATTCCATGCTACCAAAAGAAGCTTCCAAAACAAATAATAAGAGTAAAAGATGTTTTTTCTTTTGACAACTAGCAAAGAAGTGAAATGGAAGCAAATAAAACTCATTCCTCTTAAAAATTGATCTTATCAAGAAATCTCTCACTTATCACATTTTAGAACTCCTTCTTATCCTGGTATTATTATACATAAAATAGGAGAAACCAAGAAACTAGGACTATATAAGTTATCTGGGAATACCAAAAACAACTGCCAATAAATATTTATATATATATATATACAGATTGCGACCGCGCAAGTAAACGCTTAAGTTTTTAGTGGATCATTCCAATATGCTATAAGCCGTTAAACAAAAATTTATTCAGTAGAAGCAATCACCGATTTATCAATATAGAATAAGCATTCATATATTTTTTAAAAAGCAATTATTGTCCTATGAAGAAGTTAATGCTCTAAAAATATCACAGAAGTAATGTATGGAAAAGTTTTTAAAATGTTCTAAATAGTTTTAAAGCACGAATCAAACAAAATCTATGGTATTTTGGGTGTCGTTCTTATTATTTAAATTAATGTTTCTGTTATAAAATAAAACACAGATGTTTCTTTTGTTATTCAAAACAAAAAACTATAAACATAAATATCTTAAAACAGATTTTCTCTGTAATAAAGGAACGAAACATGCCCTATCATTCTTTCCAACATTCAAAGATACGCAATTATGATATCGTAAATCCTTCATTCCGGAGGCATTTCTTCTAGTCAATTCCAATCCTGGCCCACTATCCCCATCCACGTATGCTTTGATTTTCCATCTATCTTTCTATTTTTTATCATTGTTTGTAGTACATGAGCATCTCACTATGTCACACTTAATCTTAATAAGGCAATATATATGATTATACAGGAAGGAAACTTAAACAGAACTCACCCTCCAACTTGTAATAAACTACAATAGTACCCTGGTAGTTGCCCTCTAGTATCCGTTGCTGTCATGAGGGTGACTGCATTGTATCATAAAGGTACCGCACTGTAGAAGAGGATAGGATACAAAGTATCGAGATGGGCATTCCTAGTAATTTGAGAGGCAGACTATCTTCTTGAGTCCCATCATTGGTGTCTGAATTTCAAGGAAGTGTCTGTATATGGGGCCACTGTCTTTAAATTTGAAGAATCCTATCTCTCTCTCTCTCTCTTTCTCTCTATATATATATATAGATAAATATTCTGTCTTCCCAAGAAAATTGAAACAAAATAAATGGACAAAGCTTCTGTATACATGCTTTCTTCATCCGAATTGTCACACCAAGCTGTTAAGGCAGATCATTATGGGCAAATTTATGGAAAGGGAAGGAAAATCTATAAGAGAAAAAAAATAAAGGAAAGTAAAAATGAAGTTTTTTTTACTACAGTAGTAAATTGTTTTGATTGAGACTGTCCCTTTTCTTATGTCAGTTTGAAACAATGAACGATATACCAGCCTAGTTAAACTTATATGCCAAGATACGAGAAATAGATACTCTTAAAATCTATTTTAGTAACTTCATACCACAAAATTAAAGAATTAATAAAATATATATAAGTTTTTCAAATAATTTATCTTATATTTAAAATTTTATAAATCTTTATTGAGAGCCGAATAAGAAAATAATAATTTTTTTCCTAGTAGCCTTGAAACCAACAGATCGGAGGACTTTTGGAATGGATATTTACATCTGGCGACACCATGTTAATCGCTTCGAACTCAACAGCACTGTCGAGTCACGCCGACTCATTGCCTCAGGTAAGCCTACCCTCTTAGTTACCTGGTACATGTATCATGTAATGCATGTTACCATCTCAATAACCTCAAAAGATTGTGAAGCTGATTACTTATCGACGCCAATCAAATGTCGCCAAGCATCGGAGTAAAATTATTTTTAATACTCCATTATTCACTACCTACAAGTCATGTTGCAATTACCGCATAACGGCCACACAGGCAAGAATCAGCAAACCACCATGGTCTGCTCAATTGCCAACCCGCCCACCCCTACAACCGCTCACAGTGGTCGATACCATGCAACTGCATCACAAGAGGGAGTGATTCATTCTGGACCTTTAAGCAAGATTCAATAGGAGAGGCAAGACAAATTATTTCGAAGGAATTTGAGTCGTTTCTTGAGTCCATTCCATTGGTGTTGTCTATGGGAACAAAAACAAAGTCTCATCCATCGCAAGAAAGACGGAGATCCACTTCTAATCGATTTTAATGTGGGCAAAACTGCCCCTTTGCCCTAAGCTCAGGCGGACCAAATGCACTGTCACCGGAAAGAATGCCGAAGATCGCAGAAGAATCCCACCACCAGTAGTTGGCCTTGTTCTTGGTGGCTAACGTCGCCTTATGTGAGGAGAATGCAACCTGCAATGCAGAAATATCAGTATTTTGTCATGGTAATTCCCACAGTGTTCTACGTACTCACATATGAATCCACCGATAACTATTCTCCTCCCCCTCGTCGGGATCAGCCTCCTATCAATAACTTCAGATTAACTCCTTCCCTACGAAACTGGATCCTCTCATTGCATGCTTGAAGGCATGTCATGTCTCCTCTGCTTATCCGTAGCCATCCTAAACAAAGACGCCTGCCATTACTTCATTTCCATCGAATTTCAGATGTATGATGGCCTTTAAGATCCTTTCGACCATCTGATGCATTAATGACAAGTAATGACACTGCAGACAAGGAACGATGCTCTTCTATGTAAGGTCTCTAACCAAATTGATCGCCTACTTTGTTCGTTCCACCGCCTAGCTCCCAATATGCATGGACTCCTTTCTTGCCTATTGAGAAGTTCGTCAGTTAATGTATATAGGCTCGATTAGAAGGAAGCATAACGTTACTAGCCTTTTCCATGTCCGGATGGGAAGGTTCGAGTCCATCAGGGACTTGATAGAAGCTCTCAAAATTCCTCCAACTCAAAGTCGGAACTGTGATAAGCCACAGCAAAGGAAATGTTATTCACCCTAATACCCAATTTTTTGATTTGCTATCGATGCATTCCTTGCCAACCATCGACGACTGCCTGAGGGGAAACGAAAGGTTGCAGGACGACATAGTCGCCGCGACCAAATGAACTGTCGCCACTACATCAAATTCCCGACACTATGGAGGAGTAAATGAAGAGGGTCGAGATTTGGCAGGTGACAGTAGCCGGGATGAACTCAATTCTAGATTCGGGGACAATTCAATCATCATATTGGGAGGCGTTAGGAACCCAGACTGAATTCACTAAGAATCCTCTGCAAGATAACAAGATTTGAGCTAGATGAGTCCCCACTTGTCAGAGATAAGACGATCGGTTTCAACATTTCGACCGATCACCGCCTTAGTCCCACTCGCAGTGATTGGCAAGTCCTCATCCTTCAATGCCATTTTGGGGATGCACCTTGACTCAGCGCAAAGGATGGTATCACATCCCCTACCACTAAATGTCAGCTCTCAACCCACCAAGCCATACTGACACAAGATATAATTTGATGCCGAGCATGATGATTCCAGCTACGAGCCCCACCACTACATCCCCCATTCAGCCCAAATAGGCCCTACAACACAGGCTCGAGAAACCTCGCCTCCCAATCTCGAATGTTATATTTTTCTACTTTTAAGTGAGCTGGATTGTTTAAGTCTTTAGCTGCAGCCCTCACGACCCTTGGCCTCAAGATAAGTCCCTACATGCTATTTCTCCATGAGATGATTATGGTAATACCTTTGCATAGCCTCGACGACTCCTAGCTCAGGCAAGGCCCGACAGCACATTTCTCCATTTTTATGAGATGATTGCTTTTTGAAGCCTTGCAAGTGGCTGGGTCCTCCACTACCTGGCCCTGCAGCATATGTCCCTATAGGCATTATTTCTCCATGAGACGAATTTCCATGAGATTTATATTATAGAAGTCTTTAGCCACCCGACTCTAAGAACATGCTGCCCTACAAGCACATCTACTTTTATGAGACAGATTTGAAAATTTGCCTTGGTGGCTGAAGGCCTTTCAACGACTCTAGCCTCACTAACAAGGTCCCCGCTGCCAATATTTCTTCTATGATGATTTTGTAGCCTCGACCTAATTAGCCTCGTCGTCTCTTTAGCTCAGCAAGATACACCCACACATGCATTACTTCTCCCTTTTTATGAGATGATTATTTTAAAGCCTGACTATCAGTCTTGACGTTAATCTTTAGCTTCCAGAGTAAGATAAAAGTCCCACATGCCATTTTCCTCCATGAGATGATTGCTGTGGTTAAGTCTTGTATTGGGCCCTCTATTAACTCCTCGTCTCTGCTAAAGATGTTCCTACAGGCCTCATATCTAATGATGATTAAATTATGTCTTGGCACCAAATTTCACACCCCAGCCCTGGGTAAAGCATAAGTCTCTATAAGTGCTGCTATTTTCTCTCCGTGCTGAGATAGGAGCAGTGCCTTTAGCGCCGACGCCCCACCTCATGCAACATAAGTCCCATTCCAAGGCTTCTCCATTTTGAGATGATTATTCATGTCTGCGGCTCGCCTTGAAGGCCCTCGCCCCTGGCAAAAGATAAGTTTCTACAAACATTATTTATTCATTTTATGAAATGATTGCTTTACGATATTCAGCGCATTTCACCATATAGGCGCTTAAATATGTCTGCTAGAGGCAGATCATTATATCTGTGAAATTGCCAATCTGGAGGGGGAAGAGAGCGATCAGGGAGGTGTCGCCATGGTGACTCTGGGCAGCCGCACGAGGATCATGGGGGCCGCCCAGCCATTCCAACCATACCGGCTTGAAACAACGCTTGGCGGTTAAAGAATGAGATATGTTGCACTTCACATGATAATCATGTGAATGGTCTGTAACACGCCACAACTGCAACTGCTCAACTCAACAAAGATCGATCACGAGGCACGCCACTAGGAAGCTCGGGCAAGCTCATCATCTTAGCTCACCTCTGCATGTGACCTGTCAGAAATGACCACGCTACCATCTCAATAACCTCGCATCAAGATATGATCACTCACAAATAAACAATTGGGCATCAAAGATAAAATGAGTGACACACCCATCATTCACCACGATTAGCCGCATGCTACAATTAATGTATAACATAAGCTGCCATGTCAAAAATTATGAATTACCATAATTACCTTAATTCTAGCAACCATCCGAAAGTGGTTATATAATGTATAAACTTGTATCACAGGAAGGACAAGGAATATAAGCAGTTTCTTGAGTCCCTTCCAAACTTGAATATAAGATAGAGTTATGTAATAACATTTATTTATTAATTTTAGTATATATATTCATTTTACATATTATATTATATATCTAGATTGAATTCTTGTTTTTTTTTATATTTATTCATTTTATATATTATATTGTAATACTTTTTTTCGAATTCTATCTTCTAATTTCTTGAATATATCTCATCTCATCCTTACTACCAGAACCCTATATGAAAGACTATTTCATTAATCTTATTAAACTTACACAATTTTAAATCTACCAAATCCTAACTCCGACACAGAACACATCCCATGTCTCTTTGGAAATCTAGAATAGCTTTGACCACATATGCTGTTCGTGGCTCACAGTAAAAGAGCCTTCAAGATTCGAAAATCATGAAGGAAAATAAATAACATTTCATTTGCCCCTAAATTAAAAAAAAAAAAAAAAACAAAGAAAGAAAATAAGAAATGGCACAATTTTTACTATCGTTAGTTCTTAGAAAAGAATGAGTGTTGTAAGCAAAATTAAGCTGCCAAGGGGAAGGGCATGATTGTGGTACGAATGACGGCCATATTTATATGATGACAAAAGAAAACAGGTTAAAGAAGAAAATGGGTGACAAAAATAGAAATATGTAGTTGTAATGGGACACAATCTAACCTTGTCTTAATGCCAAAAATGGAACTCCTTTATTACTTTAACCCCTGCTACTTCTGTCGGTGACTAACAGTAACAGTCTGGGCAAATAACTTATAATAAGGGAAATCAACATCGTTCATTCTTCACCTTCTCAATAAATAAATGCACTACTCCAAAACCAAACAAATATATATATATCAACATAGAAATCTGTCCACGTAGATTTTCTCATTTTTATTTCTAATATTATATGGCATTTTTCAATGTTCAGTATTTAAGAGGGGTGGCCTTTTATGAATATACAGTAGGAAGGAATTTGGCAATGAAAACTATGCAGAGATACTATTTCACTCTATTTAAAAAATTATAATAAAAACAAAGAATATAGGAAATAAAGCTATAGCTTTTAATTTCAAAATATTTGGATAAAGAAATTAATAAATTCATAGAATTTTAATTAACATTGATAGCCTGAATGCGACGCCGGTGCTTTTATATCGATATCGGCCGAGCCTTGAAATGTTAGCTCGATTTGCTGCATCATCACGCACAACCTATAACCTCGAGATCAAAGTGCTCGGGATTCGGCTGGGCGGCAGATGCTGGTCGCTCTCCGGGATGACGTTTCGCTTTCTGAAGTGAAATCGTTATCCAACCGCCATTATCACCACGCACTTTCGCAGAATAGCCTGCATTTATACGAATGTTTTACATTTCTCGTTGACGGTTTGCAACGACATTTCTCATCGTAAAGCAGTTTTTCCGCATCGCCACCAACTCGTTAAAAACGATAGTGCCGCAGGAGCCGGCCGTAATCACGTAGCATCTTTCCCAATCCGCATGTACGCGATCATGAGACGACACTTTCGCACAAGTTTTTGGGCCATCTATATCACTTGATTACCTGGTCGGGTGATTTCAACTCTGTGTTCGCCCGATTTCAAGATACGAGGATTTCCTGGCAAGTGGGCCGTAGTTTTTCATTGGGCTTAAGGCCCAACCCCTTCATAAAGACGTATGCTTCGGTTTATTGCTTATGAGCCTATGTCAGCCAGTAGATATATTGTTTTTACCCCATCAAATACTAATATAGCACATGATAATCTTCGAGGCGCTCTATATTACCCTTAAATATCTCTCTCACACCATTTACTTTCCAATATATCTCCAATACTTCATTACGTAAATAGACTTATCATAATCTTATTGAGATCTACTTAAAATTTTATCAAAATTTTACCTTTTATTATTAGATATTTTTGAAATTAGGGCTAGTGATTTATTATTTTTCCAATAAATGAAAAATGTGAACCCACATTATACATACTAAGTTATAGTTTTCCATTTGGCAAACTTAATTATCGTGCTTTTCTATGTATTTCTACTGTTGTAGTATTTCTGTGCTCTGTATGGGCAAGACTGGTTATTATCTAGGAATTAAATGGATTCATGAGGAACGCGTACAAGGAGGCAAGGTTGTACTAAGAAGAAGAATGTGGGGTATTTTTGTAAAAAGAGAAGAAAGTGGTCTCCAACCAATGAACCAATGCCAACTCTTACTCAATAGGTCCACCACCATCTCTTCCTTTATACTGTCAATCTACTCTTTCACATTTCATAGGGGCTCAACTTATTCTGGAGCTTCCTCTCTCTTCTCTCTTTTCATCCATTTCATTCTTTCCCCATTGGAATTCTGTCAAAAGAAAAAAAAAAAAACAAGAAAACCAGAAAAGCAATTGGTGACGGCAATGGCGTTCCGCCGGATACAAAGTAAACTAATAAAGCGAGCGCTACAAATAGCTACATCCGCCGGGTAAATAGCACGAAACTCATGGCGGCGTCATCCAAGAGCTGCCATTCAGAGCAACCCTTGACGCCATTTTTGGTGCTTATCTTCTTTCTTCACCCTCAACTACCCTCCGCTTTCGTCTTCCGACAACCCCCCACGCCACACCACCACAACTCCTCTCTCCTCCGCCTTCTACGCACACCCGGCGCGTCCCGGGGAGAAGCAACCGCCACCCTCCACCCCGCCGCCCAACGGGTTCTCCGTCCTCGTCACTGGCGCCGGCGGCTTCGTCGGCACCACCACTGCTCCCCTCGCTCTGAAGAGCGCGGCGATGGCGTCCTCGGCCTCGCCACAACTTAACGATCATTACGACCTGTCTCTCGAAACGAGCGCCGCTTCCGCTGTCCAAACACGAAATCTTCATTGTTGAAGGCGACCTTCAACGACGGTCCTTTGCCGATGAAGTTCGACATAGTCCTTTCACCCATATATCTACCTGGCTGCTCAGGCTGGCGTCCGATACGCGCAATGCAGAACCTCAATCGTATATCAGGTCCAGCTAACATTGCCGGCTTGTTTGTCAACCTCCTTTGTGAGACATCGCCAAGGCTGCCGATCCGTGCCGGCGACGTCTGGGCGTCGTCCAGCTCCGTCTACGGCCTCAACACTGAAAACCCATTTTCGAGCTCCACTGGACGGACCAGCCGGCGAGCCTTACGCCGCCACTCAGCCGATAGCCAACGCCCACACTACAACCACATCTACGGCCTCCACCACCACCCTTTGATCTCCACACATTACAACCTTGGGAGGCCCGACGGCGTACCTCTCGCCTGCTGACATACTCCAAGGAAAGCCCATAAACATTTACCAGACCCAGGACGACGCTAGAGGTGGCGCACTTCTTCGCAACATTGACGACGTGGTGAAAGGGGTGTGGCGCTGGACACGGCGTGGAGAAGAGCACCGGCAGCGGCGGGAAGAAGAGGGTCCACCCAGCTGAGAATCTACAACCTGGGGGAAACACTTCTGCTGGTGCCGGTGGGGAGATTAGTCAGCATTCTGGAAGGGCTGTTGAATGTCAAAGGAAGAAGAATATCATCAAGATGCCCCGAAACGGCGACGTTCCCCTACACACGCCAATGTGAGCTTGGCGTACTGAGATTTCCGTACAAGCTCTGTTCACCGACGGCCACCGGACTGAGGAAATTCGTGAAATGGTACGTCAGTTATTACGGTATCCAGACGAGGGTAAAAAAGGAAACAGTCAAAACCAGCGACCGGCTCGGGGAATCCGATTGATCATCATCACCATCGTCTTCCATCTTCCATCTTCCATCTTCCATCTTCCATCACACGCCTCCTTTCCTTTTTCTTTTTCTTTTTCCTTTTCCTATTTTTTTGGGCGATTCTGTCTCAAAAGTTATTGCTGCAGACCCTGTATCCGATCACTGGTTTGGATCCCCTTCTTCTTCTTCTTCTTCTTCTTCTTCTTCTTGCAGTATATAGGTACAGAAGAGATGTTATTATACAGAAAGACAAATGGAGGACATATATTAAAAATTATGTTGAAAACGAAAACCGGGAAGAGAGAAGTGTAGATCTACGAAGGGTTGTAATAACGTGCTGTTATACACAATAGGTGAAGTATGGTGGTCTGCACAAAGACTGCAGATCAGCCGTTTGATTTTAAAATGAAAGATTTCTGATTGATTGAGAACCATAAATATCCAGATTCTTCTTCTTTCTTTTATTCAATAATTTGTTGGCTATGATTGTTATTATTTGTTGTGACTGTAAGTGACGTTGAATGAGATTATAGTCTCTTGCTTTAGAGATGCTCCTGGCAGAATGAACATGGGTGGGGCTGTCGACAACTATGCATGTGGGTCATAATCATATGCTCAATCGCACACATTAACGAAGTGTATGGTTTTCTTGCTTTAAACTGTTTTTTATTATGGAAAATAAAAGAGTAAAGGAAAACTTGAAAGATATGTTTATTTCACCCTTTTTTTGTCTCCAAAATTACGAGAATACAAAATAATTAGATAATACTAAAACTATGTTTTGTGTTTTCAAAATTATTCATCTTAAAGAACAATTTTAAAAATAAGAGAGCCTAAGGGTATATTTGGTAACAGTTTTTGAAAACTGTCTTTACCCAGAAAATAAGGAGTTCTTTTTTTTGCTCCCAAAAACATGAAATCAGCAAAAAAAAAAAAAAAAAAAAAAAAAAAAAAACACTACATTCAAATAATAAAAACAATTTTAAAGAACATCAAAATAACGTCCTCAAGAGTAATTTTAAAAAACAAGTTCCAAACATACTATAACATTTCGCTCTCCCAAAAGTTCACGACATTTATATGTTATCGTTACAATTTTGACTTTTACTTATAAATCATATAGCTTCTTAGAGTCACCACCACATGACAAATTATTGCCGACAAAGCCCTTCTTTTCCACGAGCAATGCCTAGACAATATCTTGAACACTATATTCCGAGAAAAAGAGCTATTTTGAAAGAACACTAAAACGATGTTTCCTGTATTTTTAAAAATTGTTCTCGAAGATTTTAAAAAATAAGAACTAAATATACTCCTAACATTTACATTCTCCAAAACATTTTATGCCGTCTATTCATTCTACAAATCATGCAACTCTACTTAAATGGTAATAATATTTGCTGATAGTTCCTTCCAAGAGCAATGCTTCAGACAACATTCCTGAACATTATATTTCGGAGAAAAAGAGCTATTTTCGAGAGAACATAAAATGATGTTTCCATATATTTTTAAACTGTCTCAAAGTTTTTAAAAAATAAGAACCAACATACCCAATATTTGTCAGATTCAAAACAAAGATATAACTATAAGAAGCCAACTACAAGTCTACTTCATACCTTTGTGTCAACTTTAATCAAATGATTGTGTTCATAAGAGTCACCCAAATGAACATTTCAATGATAAAAGTTCTTCTATTTTTCAATGAAATATAAACAATGCTTCAGAATGAAAAATATCCAACGATTATATTCACGCAAAAGATCCAGCTTTATAAGCAACACCAAACGAACTGTTTCATATATTTTAAAAATTGTTTTCAAAGATTTAAAAAGGAAAAACCAACATACCTCTAACATTTGATTCTCCTAAACTAAGGAGATATTTATATGTTAACGTTACAAAGTCTACTACAATTTGTACGACTTCACTCTTAAATAATAGTGTCTTATAAGATGTCACGATATGTCAAAATATTGTCGACAAAAAGCCCTTCCTTTCCATGTTAAATGTCGCTAGACAATATCTTTAAACATTATATTCCGAGAAAATAGCGTTATTTTGAGAGAACACTAAACGTAGATGCTTCCGGTATTTTAAAACTGTTTTCAAAGATTTTTAAAAAGGAAACCAAATATACCCCTAACATTTGATTCTCCCAAAACCATATGTTATTTATATAAGTTATCGTTAAAAGTTCACTTCATAATTTGTAGTTAGATTTTTACTTTTATTTTTTTGAAAGATGTATGACTTTTTTCTTTTAAATAATAAAGGTCCAAAGCATAAGAGTCACCCATATGGCAAAACACGTCGATAAAGCTCCTTGTCCACAAACTACGCCTTATATATCTGGAATATATTTTTTCTCTCTTCCGCAAATGTGCAAGTTGTTATAGTAGCCATCGTTAAGTAGATGAATATTTTCTTTAATTTGATGATTAAATCAACAACAATCTCCAAATTGTTTACATAAACTCAAATCGCCCTCCATTTATTGGTTGCAACGTTTTCTTTCAAATGCTCCACCTTTGTATTTATTCACTTTTGGGATAGTCTCTAGTGGTCACTCACTCTTGTTCCATTCATGCTTTCCTGGAGGATTATAAAACTATTATTATATTTCTTATCATAGGATTAGGATATCGACATCTATAAAGCAGCATAAATTATTCACTCATGAAATCTAAAACATGCACACCAGTATATACCTGTATTGATGAAGATAGGAATTTAGGTCATGACATACATAGACAGATCTCAAACTTGTAGTCTAGTAGGTATAGAATGCAACACAAGATCTAGAAATTTGTCTGCAAAGGATATAGATAAAAGATTTGGAAAGGTAATAGCAATTAAGAGAGAACATTTTATTTATCTAAGAGAACATAATTACGTGAGAGTTCAAATCCATTTGACCACAAGTGAAATCTTTTGTAAAAAAATTTGAGAGGCATATGCCGCCCCTAAGCTAAGGTTATGTCCGTTATTGGTATAATAGATTCAATGAGTTCATAATTAAAGGTGCATTTGGTTATAAAAGAATAATTTTTTGTAAGATAAATTTGAGGATGCATAAATTTCCCTTAGGTGCATTACTCTAACCACTACCAAATGATTGTCGTAATGCCATGGATTAAAGTTCAAAGGAAAACAAAAAGAAAACAAAAGGGAAAAAGGTTGTCCTAGGTAGAGAAAATTGTGAGGATAGTTATAAGGACTTATTCCTATTTATGAGACTATAATCATGATGAGTATGATTATTTCTTCTTTGACAACCTTAATCTTAAATAAGATTTATGTAGCATTATATGATATATATTGACAAGGTAAAGAAAATTGAGATGATAGTTCTAAGGACTTATTCCTGTTTATGAGCATGATGAGTATGATTATTTCTTCTTTGACAACCTTAATCTTAAATAAGATTTATGTAGCATTATATGGTATACATTTCGACAAGGTAAAGAAATTGAATCCTTAATTCCAAATAAAAACTTTATGTAGCATTATATGTACACAATAGACAAGGCAAAGAAACTGAGTGGGTAGTTCTAAAGACTATCTCTATTTATGATTTATAATCATGATGAGTATGATTATTTCTTCTTTGACAACCTTAATCTTAAATAAGATTTATGTAGCATTATATGGTATATATTGACAAGGTAATGAAAACTGAGAGGATAGTTCTAAGGACTTATTTCTATCTATGAGACTATGACCCTGCTTGAATGAGCTGATTGGGGTAGTTATTAAGAGCTGATAGTTTATTCACCTCTAATTAGTTCTTATTGCCTGCTTGGTAAAGATACTTAATCAGCTCCTGAGAGCCAAATAGGGTTAATCAGGAGCTGATGAGACAAAGCTACAAATCGTAACTTTTTCTGAAACGCTCCTCTACAAATATCCAATTACATTTATATGAGAAGGTACAATGATTTCACTTGATTTAATTTTTATTTTTAAATCTTATTATATAATATGTAAATTATCTTTTTATAAAACTTAATTTTATTAAATGATTAATAAATGATACAAGTTTAAGCTTTTTAATTGGGTTCAATATCGAATTTCAATACTTCTTTTGGTGTATATTTCAAGGAAGAAAATGTTAATTTTGGATATTTGGATTGTGCCCCAAGGATGGCTTTAAAATAATTCTGGTGTGATGATACTGACATGACTCAGCACATAAAAAAAGAAAATAATTGTAAATAGGAGGAACGAATCTAGTATAGGCAATAATGTGGGGCAATTTGCCTTCACGCTGATTTTATTAAAATAATTTCCCCTTACGTTCAAGGAAACTCGGGCCTCAGAGCAAAGATACGTCCCATTCAAAATCCATTAATAATTTTTTTATTTTGAAAAGAAGTCTATTAATACTTTATTATTAGGCTACGACACTTATTTATGAATTATTGTCAAACTTATGCAACTTAAACATGATTCCATTGAAATCAAATCCTGTCTCCATCTCTAATCATACCAACTCGACTCTTTGGTTATAAAAGCGAATGGGAGAAAGCATTTTAACAATGAAATGAAAAATCAATTGATGGTATAGAGAGTGACATCAAACCATGGCATCAAAGAATGGTGTAGAGGGATGAGATTGAACCGTGACCATACGTATAAAAGAATATGATTGTATCATCATAACAACTTTTTTCTTTGTGATAAAAGTGGATGTGAAATTACATTTCAACAACGATATGAAAACAAGTTGATGGAGCATGGGGATGAGATCAAATCATGACCTCAAGCAAAAAATGATAAAAGAGAATAATCGTACCTCCAATACCTATGTGATTGCACTTCAATGATGAATGAAAAATAGAATGGTGTAAAGGGATGGATTGAAACCTAACGTTAGGTCAAAGCCTAGAATGGTTGTGATATTAGGTCAACTTTATAATATATATATATATATATATATATATATATATTAATACTAAGGTGTCCTAAAAAGTTGTGCAAACACATAAATATTTTTAAGTCATATCATATTAAAACTAATCCTCATATTAAATGCAAAAGAGACTATAGCACAACAAAACTCTAAATTACAAAACATAACTATATTTTCATGGACTCACCGAGAACTAAAGTGGTTATAAGAAACTTAACCACCATCCTCACAATAATAATAATAACAATAATATATATAGCAGATATATATGCGTGTGTGTGTGTGTGTTATATTAATTTATAAATAAATTTAATTAATGCATTTAATGCTTTTCAACCTGAATCAGTTAGCCAAGGCGCTGCCTCGCCGCATCTTGACATTAAGGCCGATGCTTTTGGATCGCTTGGGTCATGTATGATCACGCAATACCATCCGGCAAACTCCTGGGCCGTAGCACTCCTTTGCAAAAACGGAGAGCCAGCGGGGATCGGCGAGCCGCCGTACGCTCCGGCGCCTTGCTAGTTTCTTTCTCTCAGAGGAAAGGAGAGACTGCATCGCTAAGATTGACGCATGCTTTTTGCGTACCTTCACCGATGGGGTGACTCAGATTATAGTGTATGTCTCTCCCAATCGATAATTAGATTCATTCCTATCGGGATGGCTATTTAATATACCGTATCGACGTGAGATAGATATGTGTGTTAGTAGTTTGCTCGTGATAATCTCCTTCTTATCGTGGGGATCCGATGGATGCGCATCCACATTATCTTTCTTTCCTTATCACACGCAGATTCGTGCAATTTGACTCATGACAATATATTATTGGGGTGGACTATTCTATTTGCACCGTTGGGACTTCCATATGGTCCTCTCGGGGCTGCTTGATTGAACCTCTCTTCCTACCGCCCTAAAAGGCTCTGGTCAGCTTCACAGAAAGGCCCAATGCCTTCATCAAGAAACCTCTCCCTTGGGATCCAACAAGGGCCTCAGGTCACCGGGCTCTTCGTCTACGCGGGCTTCATAGCCTTATTTTTCAAACCTCCATTTGCCAGCTTCGTACCAGGTACGGTGGTACGGCGTACGTAACGCTTTCTCGACGTGCAATTTTACGCGGTTCGCTGTGGCCGGATTAGTTGTGTGGCTTGTTGCCGCTATTTGTTCAGATAATGATGACCTTTCTGCCGCTTTATTTCTTCCATTCCTTCGCCCTTTGCTTTCGCGAGATCCTCCGCCTTGTGTGCCATCAAGCCGACCTTTTATTCGGCCTTTAGCGAGTTCTGATTTCCTTCCTCTTAGTCTTCCGTCTCGAGCCTTTGCAAAGTCTTTATCTGTCTTCCGTCCACTGCTGCCTGTTTCGTGATTTCTTTCTACGATAAGACGTAGTTGTTGGGTCAAGAATTTTGTTTCATTATCCACTTCACACAACCGGCCTGCTCTTCCTCCGTGCGTATCGCATGGTGACTTTCTGGCTATTTGATGGTTCTAGTGTACGAACCGTGGTGTCTCCAACCGCTTACTGCTCGAGGTGCTCCTGGGAGGGTGCCTCTCTTCCCTTAAGGGCAAGGGGAAAGTGGGGAATTTTGAGCGTTAATACTCTCTGGGGTCCACATTCAAGATCTCGCTGCCGTAATGCTTTAACCGTGGGACCTAGTGTGCCTGGGCCCTCTTCAGCATGGGGCCATCTTTGCCGACGCTATCGCCTTCGAGTTCGTGTCCTCGACGCCACCTCTATGCGGTCTCGTGTCAGATGGTGCGTTTCTTCGGTGGCCTTTCGAGGCAATCTGGGCTTGCTTTCACCTTCATAAAAGCGGGTTTTCAAAGATTTCAATGTCCCGCCAAGTCGCACCAATGTGGTCGGGGTATTTGCTGAAGCCCGCTAGCTTTTAGGACAGACCTGTCCCCAAAGATAGCCCCGCTTCTTCACCTTTTGTCGCGATATATCTGGCGCTTTTCTTTATTTTCAGCGCCCGATGCCCTATGGTGATCTCGATTCTCCTCCTCCTACAGCGCCGCGGAAGGGACGCCATTTTTCGCCGGTCGTGAATCGAGTATGACCTGACAAGGATGACACCCCATGCTCGGTATTGACCACACCCCTGCACCTTCGAAAGGCGATTCTGCTGGGTCATAACTCAGGTTTGCTTCATCACGCTTCGACTCGCAGACCGTCGCATGCTCAGTGCTCTCGCATTGATCTCAACACAAGACAGCTGCAGTCACCGGGCGCCGTCGCAGTGTCCTCCGTCCTATGTCGAACCGATCAAGCCTGACAAGTTCCCGGCCCTTCGAGTTCGAGGTCCACTGCTCGCCGGCTGAGATCTCTACCATTCTACCATGAAAGTTCCTCCCGTCCACGCAATCCATCAGGAACCGCTGGGCCCGTGATGGAGAGATGCAGGTCTCAAAGCCCTGAAGCCGTGAAGCGAAAAATCTTGATCGCTAGAGAAAGACCGCCTACGGTCAAAGTTCCAAAGTCAGTATCTCATCCTCTCCCAGCCCCGGTCGGTTCAGAACCTGAGAGCTGGAGCACGCCTCCCGGTCTAGGCTCCTATAGCTTTGAGTTCGCGGTCCCATTCAACTCGTCGCAGGGCGAAGGTCCTTTTTCCTGGGCCTGAAAGCAACCATCATGGTCGCGTTTACTAACACGTCCGGAACTGCCAAAGACATATTAGATCGCCTTTCAAAGCGAAAAGGCAAGGTGAATGCAGCTTTAACTACAAATCGGTAGACGAGGACTCTTACTTGCCAACGTCGAACTCGCTGCCAGGCTAGCTCAGCCCATTCTCAAGAAGGACTCCACCCTAAGAAGCCTCCATCACAGCGCCCGCCGATGAGGCCTCGCCCTATCTCTTCGCGGGTCATCTGCAGTTTTTCGACTCATATTTGATTCCATTTTTACTGGCTTCGATCCCCAGATCGATGTCGATTCATACCGGGTGCAAATACACCATCCGCTGGCTCGCCGAAGCGCCAAACTAAATCGGGGCTGAAGGCCAAAGGCCAGCATATAAGGCGCGCAGGGTGCATTTCTCTCATCCGAGCGCAAGCAGAGTCAGCGAGGTCGTGCAACGATGACCGAGGAAGCAAAGTGAAGTCTCCAACCGACGGTAACATACCACGCCGGCTCGCGGTTTCTGCCGTAGGGCAGGAAGACGAGGTCCGAACAAATGAGGCTGGCCAAGTAGCCTGAGGCTCCTGATGACTGAGGGTCAGGCAAGACGATAAAACGATCCGCGTGACAAGACGGTCGTTGGAAGAGGCTCGCCGCGAGGCTAACGAGGCGCCACGCTGGGACGCCGATCGAGAGTGCCACGGTCATGGGATCTTCACCGAAATTGCTTTTAAGTGGCTCAAAGGCTGAGACAAGGCTGGAAGATCGAGGGCCGAGGCGTTCCAATCGTGATCTCCTGTGGTTTGCTTTCTTTTCAAGAAGGTCACACGCCTATCCCGGCCGGATTTCTGGGCTGATGACCTCCCCGACTTATGGCAGAGGAAGGGTCCTTCTCATCGATTATCTCGAGAACCTCGGTACTCCCGCCGAGGTCCACTCTCCTCTCACCGTCCGCTTCTCCTTTCCTAATCTCCGTGCTCGCTCTCGTCGCCCGACGCCGACTTTACACTTTTCTTTTGTCAGCCCGACCCAAGGATATATGTAACCTTTCTTCAATGAACATAAATTATTTCATCTTACTTCTTTGCTGCTTGTGCTCTTCGTTGTTCGCTTGATTTGACTTTTACTTGTCCGCATGGTCCCGGATTGCCGCTGAGTTGCATGCTGAGTCTTAAATCGTCCCCGAGGCTCCTGGGGATTTCAAGCCCATGGGTTAATAATGAGTCAAGTGAATCTCAGTCGCATTGCCCGCAATGGTGTGGATGAACTTGTCAAAGTGAGCTATTAGGTCGTATCTACCGAAGCTGAGATCAATCACCCTTAGCCGCTCGGGCCTGCAGAATGGTCGGTGCCCGCCAACGTGAGCTATCGCTCATTTACCAGCCGCTCGAAATAACCTACTTCTCAGTCGCCTCACTGCACGGTCAGCCGCCAACGTGAAAAAAAAAAAGTGCCATATTGGGTCGCCGCATGACTTGCTTGAGCCAAATCGACCCAGGCCGCGGCGTAATTGTGGCTGGGGAATGGCCGAGCTCAGTCGTGAGCTATCGGGCTTCGCTTAATGAGTCGCCTGAGCCGACCGCCTCAGCCGCTCGCTCGCAGAATGGTCGGTGCCTGGCTAACGTGGGAGCTATCGCTCCGCTGGCTGGAGTTGCTTGAGCCGAATCGGGCCGATGGGCTCGCTACGCGGCGCAGCTCGCTCCATGGGAATCGCTGAGGGAGTTTCTCGCCTACGCGTAACTCGCCATAACGCCGAATCACGCGAGTTTGCCTTCGTGGAATTACTGAAGAGTTCTGCCTATGATTGCCGGAAGAGTTCGCTTCATGCCAATTGCTGGGAAGAGTTCGTCTATGCGAATAGTTGGGCAGTTTGTTTCAGGGAATCGGCCGAGAGGAACTCGTTTATGGGAATCCTCTGCTAACGCGAATCGCCAAGGTGAGTTTCCGTTTTGTGAATCTGGGCTGAAGAGTTCCGCCATGAATTGTCGGGAAGAGTTCGCCCATGCGAATAGTCATGAGTTTCGCCCAAGGAATCATCAGCCGGCGGGAGCTTGTCTATGCGAATCTCCATTAGTCGCGAACCCACGGCAGCTGGCTCGCGGAATTGCCAGTATTCGCCGCGCACTTACCGTCAGAAGAGTTCGCTCGGCGTAATGTGTCAGCGCAGCCTGCTTTACAGGAATCACCGAAAGAGGAAACTCACAGCCTATGAACTCTTGCCAACGCCGAACCTGGCAGAGTTTCGTTTTGTGGAATTGCTGGGAAGAGTCGCTTTGGCGATTTGTCAGGAGTTCGTCGTAGCAGTAGTCGCGAGCTCGTCTATGTGGAATCAGTTGGAGTGGGGAGTCAGTTTGCGCGAACTTCTGCAACGTGAGTCACTGGCTCAAGAATGGCCGTAGGTGGCAATGCAGCTCGAAATATTTGACTGTAGCGTGACTGCCCAGAGTAAATACGAACTCATGCCAAAGTGAGCCGCCGTCTTCGGTGCCAGTGGGACAAGTGGTGATGCATTCCCGAAATGTCCGACTCGTGGAAGGTGGATTCCGTCTGCAGAGATAACTCCGGTCAGAGGAGCCGGCCGGCTCCGGCGCTGTGGTCGGGAGCAAGGAGCAGCCCCAGAAACATCCGACTCGTGGGCCGCGGATTGGCCCTGCAGCACGAACCGCCGAGTGAGTCACCCGGCCGCTACCGAGTGCGGCGTATAGCCCTGAGCCGGTCCGACCCCTTAGGGCCGCGACCGTCTGGGTACCAACTCGGCCGGGAGCGAGCCGCTGCGCCCTACGCCACGCGGCCGAGCGGCGGCGTGCACCACCGTCCCGACCGTGCAGCGTGACTCCGCTCCAAAGTGCGCAACCGCCGATTTAGCTGCCAAGCCCGCACCAGGGCGAGCGCGACGTAGCTCGAGCCGGTCTGATTTTCGGGGATACGCGGATTCGCCCGCAGACGAATCTCTGCTGAGGAGCTATCGGCTCGGGGCGCCGTGGGTCGGCGGCGATGTAGCCTCGGAGTCGTGGCCCGACTTCGTGCAAATGCGACTGGCCCGTAGGACGGCACTCGCCGAGCCAGCCGCATGGCTCGGCGCCTGTGTAATTGAGCGGCGATAGCATGAGCCGGTCCGACCCCAGCGACCCCGCCTGCAGAGACGTAACTCGTCGCAGTGAGTCAGCTGTGTGGCCTCGGCGCCGTGGGCCGAAAGGAAGTGACACGTGTACCGGAAATGGCCTGACTCGTAGCTAGACCTATTCAAAGCAGACGAACTCGTCAGAGTGAGTCGTCATTGGCCTGGGGCACTGTGGCCGTTCGACTTCTGATTTTCTTGGAAAGGTGTGAACGTCTTTAATGTTGATTTATGGAGAATTTGGAACGCTCGGTGACTTTGAGTGCTTGCCTTCTTATAAATGGCGCTCTGCATTGCCATGGAGTTAAGTAGCTCAGGTATTCCGCTCTTCCGGTACACATCAACGTTAGTGCAAGATGAAGCGCGACACCGTTGCCTTCGCGGATCCACCTAAGATTCGGTTTAGTTTGTTGAACTTTCGTCAGGGGAGTCGTGTTTCTTCCCTAGTCTCCCTTTACGGAGTCACGTTATTCCCCAGCTCATGCTAGGAAGGGGACTTCGGGGGAAGGCGATGCATTTCACGCCGCCTTCCATTTTCTGCTCTTCTTCTTCCTTTCTCCTTCTCCTTTCTCCTTCTCCTTCTTTCATCTTTTTTCACATCTCATTCTCCCTTTTTGTTTTTTTCCGTGATAAACTCCTTCCATCCCTCTTTCTTTCCTATTTTCCATCTTTCCTTACTTCATTTCACATCTGCTTTTCTTTTTCCATTTTCTCTTTCCTGCTTTTTTTTGAGGGAAATCAAAGAGATGTAACGGGAGTGTTTCTTCAAGATGTAATCAAATGACACCACCGATTGTAATTGAATGGTAATCTCGATTGAACAAAGAGGTTTTTCTTTATGTCTAAGGAGTCATTTCATTTTATCGCATGTAATCTTTTCCGAGTATCACATGTAGAGTTGCCTGTGACGTCTTAACAAAATAATCGCAAATATTGAATCACACTGAAAATTGACAAATCTACTTAAGAACATGCACTGCTGCCTTACCGACAAAAACGTTTAAGATGTTCTGAGATTCCAGCACGTCGGTGAAATTCTTTTCTTTCCTCCAGTTCTGGGAGCTCCTGGGGAATTGCCCGGTCTCGACGACTCTGAGACACGTACAGGGCCTCTCCCGGGGCCAGCCCACCGCGGCATCGGATTCTCCTCGTCACGGCGCAGCTTTAGACCAAACCACCCAACATGTAGCTTATTGTCCGACTGGGTCGTAGTATCGCCTTCCTTGGTAGTTTTCTTTCAGACGCTTTAGAACTCGCTGAGCCACGCTTTTCATTTAAGAGGTCCAAATTCTAGACGCAAGAGCTCTCATTATGCTCCATCATATCTGATCTCGGGGACTTTAATCCGAGACTTCTAATGTGGTTACCGCTCAGCTGTCATGTGCCAGGCGAATGGAGTTTCTCGGTCACGACCTGTGTCGTCCCGTAGGCCCATAGCACTTGGGAGGCATTCACGACTTTCCTTAAGATCTACTCACCTGGCTTCACGCGGCCCAAGGGTCTCCGATGGTGACTGGCCCGTCCATTAGATCATGTCGAGACGAGTAATAATTTCCAATTCCGCTTCCTAAGACAATCCTCTCACCTGGTGCTACAAATCTGCTCAAGATCCGACACGTGCCTTTGATAGCCTGGGCAAACTCAGATATGATAAAGGCTGCCTCACACACAAAATTACATTTTTCCTGCTCTCGTGATTGCATAAAGGCTCTACCACTCAATTTAAGTAAGTAATCTTACCGCGACGATGATGAACTTACACTGCCTTCGCAAGGGCAAAGAGGTCTCAAGATCCAAACCCCATCACAAAGGCCAGTGGGCTCGTGATCGACGTTAACTACCCGACGAGGCGTGAGATCTGGCGTTGTTCTCGGCGCATCTTGCATGATCTTAACTAAGCTTGTAATGGGCTCGGTATCAGAAAGAAGCACCCTGCTCCCAAAACTCTTTCTCCTCGCGTTGCTCGAGCCCGATACAGATTTCCGCATATACCCTCATGTACCTCTAGCACGTATTCACGTTTTTTCCTGCGCTATGCATTTAAGGATAGGAGCAGAAGAATCCTCGCCTTCGTACTGTGCCCCTTATGATTAACCCGCACTCATCCTTATTTAGTCAGCTTCTTTCAATGTCAGTAAACGTCCGTCTATTATATAATCCAAGATGGGATCCATCCAACTCGGCCGACCGACCGGGCTAATTTCCACGTCGCAGATCAATAGAGGGCTCACTGCATTCGACGCGTCGATCGCATCGAGGTCTTCATGTGAGGTCGTTACACTTTTGCCGTCACGAGCTTCGCTTCCGGGACATGTCCTGACCAACCGACACGAATTTTTAATAAATCTCGTGACCTGGGAGACAGATCATCCTCCCGCTTTGGCTTCAGAGGTATCTTCTATCCGCCTTTACTACCACCAGAGTCACCGCACTTCTTTAGTCGGGTCAACTTCCAAAGGAACGGGCGGTAGGTCAGAGGCTTCATGCAGGACTCCGCCTCATACTCTGCTTCGCCAGGCTGAGGCCTGAAATCCGACCCAGTGCCATCAAACATCTATTCCTCTCGAGTCGATCGCACTGGCTTCCACTCCCTTATGCATCTGAGGCCCATCTGCAGAGCCCGTAGATGGGAAAATGCCTCCATTATTCGAGTCGTTCTCAAAGAGGTTCACAGAGGAATTCCATGATTAAGCCTGGGCTTAAGACCCGGTCCTTGGCTGCAGGCTGGGCTTGTACCTTTGATGCCCACCGCTCACCTTTACAGGCCCACCCCCATCAACCTTCCGTAGACTGTTTAGTGTAACACTTGTTTACCTGAATTCCGCTGGGAACTCGAGTGGCGCGAGCCTCGGGAAGGCGTATGAGCTCCAGCCGCGGCTACGTGGCCAAAATTAATTTTCCATCTAGTATCTCTCCTCCGCACTCTCAAAGCTCGACGTAATAGTAACCGGATGCCGACGCCAGCTTTTGTCTCTCGAAGAGGACATCATACTAGTTGAGTAGTCCGAGCATGGCCAGCAGGCAGGAGTTCCTTCAGAGGACTGGCATTTAGGAATGGGAGTGGAGTCAGTTATGTTTTCAAAGTCGACGCTTCTTCGCACCTCGTATCCTATCGGGAAGGCCTTCTTCGTGACTCAGAAGAAAGGCCAGCATTTATCATCAGCTCGATACCGACCGCCAAGGCGTAATCCTTCCTGCCAAAGCAAGTAACTTCCTCTTTATGTCAAGGCGTATGTACGTCGAAAGCACGCCTATCTTGTCCGATTTGCTTCAATTCCTGGGTTGACTATGAAACTCAGTGAACTTCGCTTGATACTCGAAGGCGACTCGGCCGGATTCAGCCTATAGTTGGTAGTCTCGTCTATGAAACTGCCGTATAGATTTAGCCATGGAGCTCAAATACAGGGTGGATTTGCATCAAAGATATCATCTATATATACTTCCACAGGTGTATATCTCGTTTTGGAACATCCGATTATCAACCTTTCGCACATGTAGTCTTCGCGTTTCTTGAGCTCCGAACGTATCACACCCATAACAATAGGCTCCTCGTGGCCGCGACGAACGGCGGGTCTTCTTTCACGTTGCGCATACCGACCGTCAGAATTTCTGATAAGGCATCCATGCAAGCCGTAGTTCATGTCCACAAAGGCGGGCATCTACGATGAGGCTCATCTCGCGACGAGGAACCCGTCTGTGGGCAGCGTTTTGTTGATGTTAGTGGTTTGATGCAGTCGCCGACTTGCCTCGCTTTTCGACGAGTACTACATCGCCAACCACCGACATTCGACCTCCCGATCGCTCCCGCTGCAGGAGCGGTTGACTTCGTTGATGGCTTGTCTTCGCCGATGCCCTCCTCTTTGCCTGATTGGCCTAAAGGATACCACGCCCGCCCTGCGGAGTGATTACCGGATCGATTCTCCGAGATTCCGCTCGTCAATGCTGGCATGTTCATTATTTTTAAAAATGGATAAGGGTTTTGAGGTCTTTCGAGCAATCTTCTGGATCCGATATGCGCATGCCCGGTCGCCGTCCACACACGGTTTCGCCTCTCGATGGTTTCTGCCTACGATCACCTCGTCACGCATGTCGAGCCTATCCAGGAGTATGTTGTCAACCGCTTTTGCTCATGGACGCCAGTAGCATTCCCGCACCTGCTATCTCTCAACCATTCCCACTGCTTACAATAGGAACTTGATCATCATGGTATGCGGAGGATGGCTTTTGCTTTGCATTGAGGGAGGGTCCTCCAAAGCAACATGCCGTGCTGCAGCAAGGTCTACGACAAGGAATCTACTGTGGTCGTCGCCGACACAGATGATCTCCCACATGAGTACCAAATGTATCGAGCCTAGAGTGTGCAATACCTTTTCCCTAGAGAATCTCGCAGATGAGCGCGACTGCCCGCTCCTTCACCCATTTATCAAGGTCGACGCGAAGATGATGTCCGCTTCAACTCCCGTCCCAGCTCACCGTCGGTGGACCTGATGAACGTTTTTACGGGGTCGCAACATCACAATCTCATTAAGGATCGCCATGAGGGCGCTGGCACCCCTCCCGCATCTCAGCGTCGAGAAGGGGATCGACGTGTCGAGTCGCAGGGGCCAGAGGACGCCAGATTTCCACAATTTCTCAAGGTCCCGATGTCGCTGCAGTGGCCTTTCCGTGTTGAGCCAGACTCCCCTCCCGCAAACTCTCCCCAGATGACCTCGATTTCACCGCAGGGTCGTCAGCCGAGTCGCCATCTCGCGAGGTGGTGGTTGGGCCGAGACGCAGGCCTGCATCAGCCTGATTCCCGAGCCTAATTTTCAAAGTGGGATATGAAGCACCTGAGGTATCCACGCCGTATTAAGCGCATCATTCGAGTCAGGAGTGCAGCTTGTCCGTAAGTGTCCGTATCCTACGCGTGAACTCGCAATATCGGCGCCGTCTCTCGCCGCGGTCCTGATCATTTGAGTTGGCTATCTCGTGAACCGCTCGCTTCGTATTTCGCGCAGACTCGTGGATGCCATCAGGCCGCCGCGGTAGCTAATCGCCAATAACGCCACGCCTTCTGACGCGCGCGGGACCACGATCTCCGAAAGGTCACGCCTTCGTGGACCGCTTCTCCATTCTTCTTGAGACGCTCACTCGCCGCTCTCGCTGGCTTCAATTCTTGTCGTTGTCCGCCCTTCTTACGTGGTGGAGGAGCTCTCTTTTTCGGGACACATTTCTTCACCGCACATATTTACTAAGGAAAGCACCCCGCCGGCGCCGTCAGACTTAGAGACGTGAGAACATAAGATCTTCTCGACCGACACTTGGGTTGGGCCAAACATGAATGCAAAGGATCGCAAACTTTCATCACAGGTCTACCTTTAGGACTCTATGATTGAATCGCTGGACATAAGACTCAAAGCTACAAGCCCGCTTGATAGTCGCAAATGGTAACTAAGCTTCGTATGTCCCGGTCTCAACGGCGAGACGCACGCAAATGATAACTCCTCGAATAAGGAGATCGATGACAAGTGGGAGTCTATCGAACCATGCCAAGGTCGGGCCTTTCGCAGATATTAGCGTAAAGCCCGCATCAGACTGTGGACTTGATACCCCATGCGCCATCTGTTTGTAAGTGGGCCGAGAAGGATCGACTGATCCCCGGGGGTGCCATCAACGCCCACCCGTGACTCAACTCGGGCCGGGAAGGGGCGGAGTGGCCTCTGGGTCAGCATGACGCTTCACCAAAGATCCATAAAGGTCGGAGCGCTACCCTCTTACTACCTCCCTTACATGGCCGAAGGCTCACAGGCCCGAACCTCCGTCCCATGATTGCCTCCCGTCGCAGCCGAGGGGCGGCGGGTCTGTTCCCACTGCCTCCAAGTGCTGCTTCGTCGCCCTCCCCAGGCGCCAGGTGTGGTTCAGGCCCCGGTCGGGGTGACTGGCCCGCTCACTCCTTTCTGGGGGAGATAATCTGTCGTATCGTCCTTCACGGGGAATGCTCACTACCTTCCCGGGATTGTCAGCAGCCCCGAGGGCGCTTCGTCGATTTGTCTAGTGAGTTGTTCTAACCTTTCCGTTAGGCGTTGATCAGCGAGGCGAAGCGCTTCCACCGCCTGCCGCCTCGCATTGCTCTCAAACGCCACGAGGCCTGGAGCGTTCAAGCGCGTCTACGGATCTTAATCCGTGAGGGTTAGTAAGCCGCTTCCCGCCAGGTTCCGCAGTTGATACACCATCAAGAATCGAGAAATTCGCCATAGTTTGTAAAGGAATCATTGCTCCTACAGACTCAACCGGCCGATGCTTTTTTCAACTCGGAACCGGGCCAGGAGCGCAGGTGGGGGTCAGCTGGGCCTGACCCGACTGCCGGGAGGGTCGGGATGCGTGCTTTTGATCATTCATCGGCGATGACCGCCGCAATACCGACCGCAAACCCTGGGCCGTGAGCACTCCTCCGCAAAACAAGGAAGTTAGCGTGGAGCAGGCGAGGCTTCGCCTCGTGGTCATCCATGCTTCCAAGCCGGCTTCTTTCCAGTGGGAAAGGAGAGACATCAAGTTAGACCGCTAGTACGACGCATGCTTCACAAGCATCTTCAAATTTAGGCGTGGGGGTGACCTTGTATTTATAATAGGAGTACTTCCTAACAATATATAATTAGATTCATTCCTACCTGATGGAATATTTCTTATTACAGTCCCATTTGACGGTATAGGATATAGAAATAGTAGTTTGTTTGGGATAATCTTCCTTCCTTATCAGATCCGATTTGATGTCGATCCAATATTGTCTTTCTTCCTTATCCACAGATTTACTTAAATTCCTATAATAACATATATGACAGTGACCATTCTATTTTCTCGCATCATGACTACATGGTCTGGCTGCGATTGACCTCTTTTTTCTTGGTCGGGTCTTAAAAGTGGTGGAATGTCATGCAAAAGACCCACGTCCCATCAAGCAACCTCCTCGTGATTCAACAAGCTGGCCTTCGTCACGGCCTCCTTTCGGGCCTACGCCGCCTGCAGCCCTATTTTCAAACCCTATACCACGATATTTTTTAGACTCACCAATTTATTGTGTATTTAATATTATAATTAAATACAAATATGAAATATAAATATCCAATTTTGTTTTCTTCACATAACTTTAAATATGAGCCAATTTTAAATAAAAAAAAAATTATATTAATCTCATGTAAATTTGAAATCTTCCTACCTAATCAAGTTTAAGATATTATACGATCATGTTTGGTTCCTCATAAAATTTGAGAGAAAACAAAATAAAAGAAAATATGGAAGAAAAATAAGAAAGATAAAAAATAGAGTTAAATCAAATATATATTATTATTTGCTTTCCTTATTCTATGCAAGAATTTTTTATATTTATTTTCTTTGAATTATTTTTATTAAAAAAACTAAACATAGTTAAGAAAATCATTTTTTTCTTTATTTTTTTTTTTTTTCTTTTCCTTAATACAACTCCAAATGTTTGTATTTATTTATACCTTAACTGTCTGAAAGAGCGAGCACTACTTTACCATTAGATATTAATGTTTTAAATCCTCTAATGCCATTGTATTATGTTAATGGATATATAATTTCTTTCTTTAATTATTTGGTTCCTGCTTCATTGTGCCTAAATTTAAAATGTAACAAACCCCAGCTTGGTAAGATGTAGCATTTTATAATAATTATATAATAAATTATTCAATCAAAATCAAATATAAATAACTTAAATAAAATATTATACAATTGAGTTCATACTATTTTCATAATATTCATTCTATGTATTCTATTCAGAATATTAAAAAAAAAAAAATCATAAACATAACATGAGTAAAATAAATAAAATAAAGAGTTCAACATTCCCATATAAACACAAATCATTAACTGTCAAACAATATTTCCTATGTAATAAAACTAATGGTGGTGAAATAAGCTGCATTACAGAAATTGTTACTTCATCGGAAATTTTTATTTTTCCACTTTATCATAAAATGGAGATTCTTTATATATATAAATTAGACATATACATTTATTATTCACCATTTTTATCATTAGTTTATTTAGGGTAGATGTTATGGAATCTCTTCATTTCTATCACCCTATTTGTGATTCTCTTAATTCTGTCACTAGAATGATCTTTATTATCAAATTAATTAATCAATTAAACATTCAGATTTTCCTCTACAAATGGCTCCATCACAAATTTTTGTCAACCACCCATTTTCTCTTTTTAAAGTCTTTGTTTTCAAAATCCTCCAATTGACAAAGGGAGAAATAGGATACTACCATCCATTTCAAGTGGACATTGTCATATAAACAAACAAAAAACCACAAACCCATGGTTGAATTAAAAAAGAAGAAAAAGAAAAAAAAGAAAATTCAAAGTCAAATCATTTTTCTCAATTGTCATTCTAAGTTGTTGAGATCCAAAGTACATGACTAGTTTCAAGATATGGAGATAGTATAGAGGAGCTTTTATAGTTTTTTATTCTCAGATTAAGCTGTTTTGTTAATTGAATTATGACGAGATTCACCATTCCCCATTCCTTAACCCCCGTGAAGATGGCCCATATCTGCTTTGTTTATTATGACTTTGATGGTCAACACGATGTGCCAGGTTGATTTGGATAATTATACTATTATCCATTATTCTTTCACCTTCAATATTAAATATATATATACACACCCTTTTTTTGGGCTAATCTAACCATCATTTTGTACTTTACAATTTTGAAGCTTCATCTCTAGTTTATTTTAACTTGTTTTGGTAAAAATTCTTAAAAATTGTTAAGCATGAATTTGATGGTCAACACGATGTGCCAGGTTGATTTGGATAATTATACTATTATCCATTATTCTTTTCACCTTCTATATTAAATATATATACACACTTTGGGCTAATCTAACCACTGTTTTGTACTTTTGCGGCACCTTGCTTCATCTCTAGTTTATTTTAACTTGTTTTGGTAAAAATTCTTAAAAATTGTTAAGCATGAATCATTCCAGAATTTTGACATTCTATGCATCTTCCACGTTGCTTAATTCCTTTGTATACAGGGAAGATATAAAAGTTATGCAAGCACTAATAAGGAGAAAAACATAGGAAAATATTAGAAATTATGTTAAGATACATATCTAAAGTAATTAAAGGAGAAAATATAAACTAAATACTCTCAAAACACTAAAAAAATGTTACATATACAACAAAATTTTAAAATATGAATTTGAACCATAAAACCCTTTGACAAGATAGAAATGCCCCGCACACCTCATAACAACCATGTAGGAGGGAGAAAATTTTATACCATCATTATTGTAGCATGTTGACTCATACAAATAAACATATGTAATTTAGAGAAAAAAGAAATGTCTGAGCAGTAAATGCAGCATATGGGCATTTCTAATTTTGTCATACCCATGGTTATTATAAATACTCCTTCTACGTAACAGAGTCAAGCCTTAGCTGTCAGCTTTCAAGGTGATGTAGGCAATCACACGCCAAAACCCACCCTACGACACGACTCCGCTGACCACACCCAGCCCTCTCTCAGCCTCAAGGTCTAAATGCCAAACTGTACACTAACCTTACTAGAATCAGACTTTGTCCAATCACCAACAGTTAATGCTCGCAAAGTAACACAAAGAACTTTTAAATCACCCTCCAAATCTAAAATCGTACGACAAAAATTACTCTAAATATCCAAATCTCAATTACGACGTCATATAAAGCCTTCTAATAGAACAATATTCTTGAATCTCCCAAATCCAACTTTGGTACTAATATAAAAACGAATGTTATCATCCAAGTGATTTCAATTAACTTTTCAAACCCAACATTTCATAGCAAACATCATGAATTTATTAATTCAACATGATCCAAACATGTTAAAGAGAATCAAATCCATCGTATGATAGAATCCTTAACCTACTATCACCATCACAAAACTCAAAAGACTTTAAAATACGTCATTAACGATCTGCAGCCAGCCTAAAGCCTTCATCACAATAAATAATTAATATATTTTCATGGGATCAAAAGTTTTCAATCATATAACAAATGTGAGATTTTTTCATCAAAACTTTTGATTCAAAAATAAGTTGAAAAATTAACAAAATTTACTACAAACATTTTCCTTCATCCATATTTCAAATGGGTTTATCAATGCCATCCAAACAATTTCATACACCAAATTTATTCCAACACTTTACATCAAATCCAAAAATCAAATATAAGATTTAAATATATTTTTCCTGCATCATCAAATATCAAAATGGTGCCTACCAAGTGCGGGACTTTCAAATGGCTGCTAGCTGTAAATTGTTCCTCTTTAAGGTGACTAACTAAACACGCTACTAGCATTTTCAAGAATTCCTAACCGAACCCCTGTAGGCCGTTCAAATCTCAATCATATTCACCTACCAAGGAATGTAAAGGTTAATTATTATTCCCTGGGCCGATGCCGAACTAACCAAAGTCAAATATTTAATTCAAAAGTTCAATTGATAAACATTATATCTTCCAGCATTTTCTTTCATAGCAAAAAACAACTTAAAAGTACAATCATACAAAACTACTTTGCATCCATGATAATCAAATAAATAAAAGTAAATTTTCATAAACCAAGATTATATATATAATTCGTTAAACAATTTTCATATCCTCAAATGAAGTAAAAATAAATTTCTTTTAAAATGTGCATTAATATCCTCAGCATCGTGTATATACATATATATGTAACACACTTTTCTAAAACTATACAACTCTCACCTCAAATCGAGTAGATCAAAACCAAAGAGTTTCAATCCCAAGCACTTCACCTCAATGAATACTTCTCCAAAACAATAAGGAAAGAAACTAATATCACACTTATTTATTCTTAAAACTTTCATACTCTGATATTCAAATGATAATATTTTAGAATTTTAATCCATATGCCAATAAAAAGTTAATGGGTTTTTAAATATTTTATAAAATTTAGATTTATAAAGTTTATTCTATAAACACAGATTTTTGTTCAATTAAACATATCGACAAATCGTCTCAAATTAGGATAACTATTCATTCATTATGTGTTTTCCTCTAAATTTTTATAAAACCTGCTATTCCTTCTGATCTTAGCCTTTTAACAATTTATTTATTTTTACACTCTTAATCCGAACTAAATCTTTTACTGTGAGTAGAAATATTAACATTTATTTTTATGCAAATTATATTATTACACAATTCTCATCTTTGCATTTTACCTAACAATTATCATATAGCTTCTTGGACAACAAGTATTATTAATTTCCTATAATTGCTAAATAATTATTCTAACTATATATTCCTTATCTAATAAATTAATCCTTAATAAAATATTTACTTGCCAAAATACATATATATTTAAATACTTATCAAATACATATATTTATATATAGTATATATTTATACAAAATTAACATTTTCAAATTTATCTTATTTGTTTATTATTATTTTCTTCTCAAAATTATCCTAAATACTTTTTAATTCTCATACTCAAAGTGCACCAGCATTTGACACCAACACAACTCTCATTTTATTTTATTTTTAAAGAACGAAAGTGTAATCTAAATTCGACTTCTTCTGCAAGCAATCTAAATCGAAAGAAAATTAAAGAATTCATACATCAAAAACATAGTAAAATAAAATACAAGATCTTACCTGTAAATTTGTTCTTCAAACCCTAGATCCAAAGCCGTACGTCTCGGAATTCTACCAACCGTAAAGAGCCCAAAGAAGAATAGAAATGATTTTCTTGTTACTCCAATTTATCGTAGGGTATCTATTAGGAAAATTACATTTTTTATCCTTCTTTCATAAATTAACATTAATTAAATTAATAATTGAATTAATGCTTATTATTTTCATAATGTATGTCATAAAAATTTTGTCATGCCATTATTTTCCCCAATTTATACTATACAAATTCCTGTCATTATTATTTTGTGTAAATTTATACTTATATAAATTCTCACATTATTATTCCTAACTTATACTCTACACAAATTCTGCACATTCTCCTTCCTTATAAAAGTTTCAGCAATTTTCAAACTACATACCGAGTCTCGAAGTCAATGTCTGAGGATGATTTTTCTCATCTTCTCTCTTCTAACTCCCAAGCGGCCTCTTGACACTACATTGCTCCATAGGACTTTACTAACTTGACAACAGCATGTCGTAGAACCCATTCATCAGTTAATTCTACAATTTGGAACGAACACCTTTCAGGTCAAGTCCTTTAGAAACTGGAACAGGCTCCAACCCACAATACCAGGGGCTACCGAAACATATTTCTCAAGGTCGAAACATAAAACACATTAGCGCACCCAGATGTGTATGGGGGCAATAAGTACTTTATATGTTAAGGTACCTACTCATAATATTTTAAACAAGCCCACAAATCGAGGATCGTAGTTTTCTTTTCAAATGTATTTTCAAATCAAATATCTCACTAACCAATAAGCAAACAGATAATATAGTCATCAAATTCAAATACCGATTATTGCTTGGGACATTAACATAATACTTGTGTGTACTTGCATTTTCTTCAAATTTTCATCTCGGATTATCCAAGAGTCACTACACAAGGTCATGTGCTTACCTTTATTTCTATTTTTCTTTCTCCATATGATCATATAACAGATTGATAGGAGAAGATCAGTAAACTTCAACATAAACCTTTTCAAGATAGCACCACAAGGCCATTTAAAAACTATTCACAAGAAAATTTAACCAAAGGTAAGAAACTCATTTTTGATTACTTTTCAAGTTTAAAACAATAGAGTCTCAACAAATATTTCGTAACTTAAGTATTAGTTTCCCTGTAAATTAGTCATTAGTTTAAGTAATGAAGCATTTATCAAAAACTGAATCATAGTACTTCGATGTTTTTTTATGTAAGTCAAAATCTAAAAGTAAAATAAAATTCTTATTACATACCATAGAATCAAATATTTCAGATACATGATCAAAATCTCCTTAATATCGTAGCTAGTCCATAGTGAAAAATTATTAGGACTTTTATCCATAAACAAACTATCATAATGAAACATTGTCATCAACTAAAGTTCTTGGTAACCTGCATCACAAAACTACGATAATAAGCTTTCTAGCATTTATTTAGGAAACATAAAGTATAGTAAAGTACTATTAGGTCTTTTGATAAACTCATATACGCATCACTCAAACCCAAAGTCACAAATAATGTAATACCTTACTGCATATATGTCCATCAAAATTTAATTTTTTTTAAATATTTATACTTTTCATCCTTTAGGCAGATCAGAACTTAAAGTGAATAAACTTCCTTCAAAAGTTGTTTTATAGTTCCATTATTAAGATTAAGTCTAATCCAAATTTCAAGATCTTATTATCTTATTAACAATATAATCAATTGTTCCAAAAGTTCAACTAGTTCTTCAATAATTCCTTATAAGATCTAATTTAAAACAAATTGAAGTTGTAATTGTTCATAATGCTCAACATAAGAACTCTAAAACCAAGGAATAACATGGGACTTGTAAACATCTTCAAATCATACAATAACGCTTATAAGCAATCTCCTTAAATCGATTTCTCATGAATCAATTTTTTCTATTTAAGGCATAAATCACAAGATTCTCATTGTCTTATTAGTAACGAATAATGTCATCATCATAATCCCATAATTGTAATCAACATCTTCTATTTTCTGGTTTAAAATCATTTTGTTAAGGCCAAAAGACTTTAAACTCTCATAAACTATTAGTAGACTATAATAAAAAAATGTCTTCACATTTAAGTAAAATCATTTACCGAACTTCAACCATAATAAGGTAGTTTTCTATCTTAAAATTTCCAAATGTTCATAAGATATATACATACTTTTCCATGCTGTACAAGAACACAACATAAATCCTAATGAAAGGCATCATTATAAAACAAATCTTTGCAAACCCAATGAAATAATGAAAATAAGAGTTGCTACTAATTTGTTTCCTTCAACTCATGTAGTTATCATCATAGTTAGTAAGACTATTAATCAAACTCCTAACTTTTCTATGTCACCAAAATATATAGATAATCTTAGACATCTCTTAATAATTTATTTGTAGTACACTCAACAAATCCCAAGAAACCTCAAACTTAATAACAACACAGATCATTTCAATTCTCTAATTGTTTTCATCACACACTGTTATTTGATTTAAAAGACTTAATAAATACCTATACAAACAATCACTCCTTGTAAGTGACTTCCAGCTTGGCGATAGCAACTATCCACACAGGATTCACTTCCAACTTAAAACTTACATAACTAGAATATGGAAAAAACATATTTTTCCAAAACAATCAAACAAATGGGGGAAGGTAGTAAGCTCCCAATTCATCCTCAAAACTCAAACAAACCTTAATGTTTAAAGAGTATTGTTAATTCGAACATCTTTTCTACCAATCACAAAAATAAATTTCCAAACCACAATATTGTCCATACGACATGTCCCAAAAAAAGTGACAAATTCAATTATAATTCATAGCATGATAAAAGTATTCACTAAACCAATAAACAATAAGTTAAAGGTGCAAAAGAGTGTGTAGTGAACTTTAAATTAGTCACCAAGAAATCAATTATCTAACATACATTTGTAAAGAATGCAGAATATTAATAAACGATATGAACTATCAACTAACACGTCAATTAACTATCCCCAGTAGACAAACTTAAACAAGTCTCTAATAAGATCATCATAAACCCATATTGCATATCACTATGACAAACGCCTTCAAACCCACCCTAGATGACTATCAATTCACCCTTAAGCTTTCAAATAAGGCTTCAAGTGTGTAAACTACATTAACTTTCCTTGTAACTAGATTTTTGTCCAATTATCAACACATGTTCAAAGTAAATGCGTAACTTTTCTAAATTACACCCCCTCCAAATTCGTGCCTTGTAGCCGACAAAAATTACATCTAAATATCCAAATTCATTCAGTGCATGTCATATGCAAAGTCGTTCAGCATAATGTTATTTGGGATCTCCTGCAAATCCAACCTTGTACCAATATAAAAACGCACGTTATCATCCAAGTAATTTTCAATTAACTTTCAAAACCCAATATTTCATATTATAAATGTGAACTTATTAGTTCGTCATGCATCCAAATATAAAGTTCTAATTCAAATCTTAATGATTTATCTAACTTTATATCAGAAGCCATCACAACGCGTGAAACTGCGCACCAAAATATGTCAATCAACGGGAGGAGCTAAAGCCCACAAGAAATACCAATAACTTTTCTCATGGATCAAAAGTTTTCAATCATATAACAATAGGAGATTTTTCTATCAAACTTTTGATTCAAA